>RJWM01038922.1:0-16445 GCA_004363535.1 Dasyprocta punctata | reverse complement strand
TAGAATTAACTATAATTCCAGTACAGCTCTGAAATTCTCTCAAATAATAACTCTGCTTACCTCCCACTGAGGAGATGTCATAGTTACTTCTTGTACAAATAAAATGACAGAGAATTTCAATGACTCGAGGACACACAGCAGCTGCCACTGTCTCAACATTCGACTGCCTTGAACTTTCTTCTTCCAGAGAAGTCAGTTTCCCACCCTTAATCACTGGACATAGACCCCCGATCTCTGTGGGCCTCACTGCAGTTTCCTGGATGACTGTGCATCACTGGACACAGACTCTTGGCCTCTGCAGGCCTCGGAGATGGTTCCTGGTTATGGGCGTGTTGCTGGGTGAAGACTCCTTAACCTTGCAGGTCTCACCAAGTGTTCCCTGATGACTGTGAATTGCTGGGTGCAGACTCTTGGTTCCCATGGGCCTCAGAGATAGTTTGCAGGTGTAGGCAGATCCCCTTTTTGTGTTTTTAAAATTAAAAATATAAATGAATAAAATGTGCTGAAAAGAATAGAAAATATAACTAAAAGTTTGTATATATACTCCAATAAATTGGAAAATTTAGAAGAAATGAATAAATTCCTAGACACGTATGATCTGTCCACAGAAAAACTGAACAAAAAATTATATAGTTTGAGACAGATCAATAAAAAGCTAAGAGATTATAGTAATAATAAAACTATCCCAACCACAATAACAGCAAAAATCTAAGACTGGATGGATTTCTTGCTGAATTTTACAACATGCTTAAAGTATTATCACCATTCCACATGAAATAAAAGGTAGGAATGCTAGCCTTCCAAATTCATTCTATGAAGCCAGAATAAACCTGATTCCAAAGGCAGGTCAGAATCCAATTAAAAAGGCAATATTCGCAATGCACATGGATGCAAAAATTCTCAACAATATTCTTGCAAAGATTTCCACAACACATTAAAAAGATTGCCTAACTTTACTAAGTCGGTTTCTCCCCATGAATGTAAAGATGACTCAACATACATAAATCAATGTATTTAATGCCACATACATAGAGCAAAGGATAAAACTCATGAATTTCTCAATATATGTAGAAAAAGTCTATGCAAATTTCAACAATACTTCATGAGAAGTACTCTGAAAACATAGACATAAAGTATGTTACCTTAAAATGATCACCATGTATGAGAAGCCATGGTTATCAATGACCAACAGCCAAATACCATACTAAACAGGGAAAACCTGAAAATGTTTCCTTTAAAATGAAGAATGAGACAAAGATATCCATTCTCACCACTACTGCTTTTTTTCTCCTGGGGAAGTGAGGGAAAAGAAAAAAACTAAAGGGATACAAATAGGAAAGTAAAAAGTCATATTATCAATATTTGATGACAATATGGTCCCTTATGCAATTTCCCTTACAACTCCACCAATAAACTCTTGAATCTGATAAATTCAGGAAACTTGCAGGATACAAAGCCTGCATACCAACACCAATAACAACAACAACAACAAAAACAATAGCTTTCTTTCACAACTATAATGAACCCTCTGAAAAAAAATCAGGAAAACAATTCTATTCACAATAACTTCAATAAAAAACAAAACCTGAAAACTCTGAGATCACACTGACCAAGAATTCCACCTCTACCTTTCAGATTTTGAATTTTCAGTGTGTGTATGTAATGAGTTGTCAGTGTTAGCATAGGAAGGGGAAGAAAGGCCACAGGGAATTATGAGAGTGAAATGTGTTGGCAAGAAAACAGTTTTAAAATTTGCTTCCAAATGTTTTCTGTTGCTGTTATGCCAGTCGCCTCCTACACACATCATGGGAATCTCACTGCTTTCTGCTCTCAGGGGACCTGTTACTTCAGACTGTGCTCTCTCAAGTGCAGCACATCCTCTGGTTGTCTTTCTCAGGAAGCTATTAGAAAGAGAATACAAATTAATGACTGAACCTACCTGAGTGTACTACGTGACTTTGGGAGAAAAGGCACATCTTAGAGCAAGGCACACTGTGGGGCCCATCAGGAATTCATTTTAACTGCTGTCCATGTGAATCAATGAAACTGTATAATATTTTAAAATTAATGTCATATATGATGTTACACAAAGAACAAACCTCTCATTTGAAACAAAATTTTAATAGGTGTAAGGGGAAAATGGAGGTGTGTTTGTTTTGAAATATTTATGATAAAATGTTGGTTTGCTTGTTTAAGGAGCTTTGGCTAATATTGCCTATCTATGTACTTAATTGTTGATTTAACATGAGCTTGCTGCTAAATTTGTCACAGTTTTATTTTGGGGATGTATTTTTGGCACAGGGTCTCGCTATGTAGTGTAGGCTGCCCTTGAACTTGCTTTTGTAGCCCAGGCTGGCCTCTAGCTCATAGAGATCCTCCTGTCTTAGCTTCCCAAATGCTCGGTTTATAGGCCTGTGCCACTGCACCCAGTTGTCACATTTTAAAAAATATTTTAAAAAGCATAACAAACCAAAGGGTAGAAATAATACAGAATTTCAAAAAGAACAGTGAGAAATAAACACTAGTTAATATATTGCATATTGTTATCTTAGAAGTAGCTGTTAAACACGTGAAAATTGAATGTGTCAATAATGCTTTTGGACAAATTGTTTGCCCAGGAGTACATTTTCATCCTTCACTTTTGTGAATTGTCAGTTATTAAGTAATTCCTTTGTGCATTTATTTTTCTGACCCTACTCCAAAATGGCCATATTGATGTAAAAGGCATGAAATTTGTTATTTATCCCTTTTTTTTGCTTTAACTGTGTATATGATACATAAAATATTATACTATTTTTCACTGTTCTCTGACCATCATTTTGTAAGTGTTTCATTTATACTTCAGAAATGATAATTATATATATATTGGTAGAGCACAATGTGATTTTGTGTGTATAGATATGATTAAATAAATCTGAATCACATGTTTATCAATCATCCTCACTACTTTGTGGTGAGATCATTTGTAATCCACTCTTTCAGTACTTTTGAAATTTCCATCTTATTATTAAAGACTGTTATAACACTGTACAATAGGTCACCAGACCTTTACCTTACTGACCAAGACTTTCTATGCCTCACTAACATCTGTCTTTTCCCATCTGTCTTCCTCTCAGTCCCAGACTCCGAGAGCCTGCACACTCCATCTACCACTACTCTGCACGCTACTTCTGTGCAATCAAGTTTTTAAAAGTCCCACATGTAAGTGAGATTGTGAAATATTTATTCTTCGGTGTAGGTTATATTTCATTTAGCATAACATCTCTAGTTTTATCCACTTTGGCACAAATCACATCATTTCCCTCATTTTCAAGGCTAAGTGGATTCTCTGCTGATTTTGCACTATGTTGTCTTTAAACATTCTTTCATGAGGAGCACGTAGGTTGACTCCATATATTGGTTGTGTTTATGCTGCCATAGATAACAGGTCATAGCTGTATCTTCACCATCCTGACTTCCTGTCCTTTGGATGTAAACCTGATGGTATGACTGTGGACCTCTGTGGTAATGCAGGAAGGAATTTCCTATGATTTTCAATACTAGGTTCACACTTTATAGGCCAAGCAAGGGTGTGCACTGGTTCTTTCCCCTCCACACGCCTGAAAGAGCCATCTTTCCTTTGTCATAGTAACCATCTTAACATGTGTGAAGACTTATTGTGACTTTGCGTTTTGATTCCCTGATGACTAGGCATGTTGAGCTCAGTTCTTGTCGTATACCTATTCACCTTTGGTATGTTTTTACTTGAGGAATATCTATCCAGGTCCTTTGCTCTGAAGTTGCTCATACATTTTGGATATTCATCCATTGCCAGATGGATGCTCTGAAAATATTTCCCCTGTGCATAGTCTTTGTCTCCACTCTATTATGGTGCACTAAACTGTGCCAAAATTTTAGTTTAATGGGATCACATTTGTTTGTTTTTACCCTCTCTCAACTGTGATTTTTAGACCATATCAATGAATCATTTCCCAGAGTAATGTCATAAAGCTTTCTTCCTTTTGAGTTTTTTAGAACTTTTACAGTGTCAGATCTTAGGAAAAAGTGTTATTTTAATTGATTTGAATTGGTTTTGCCCATAGTGTGAGAGAGGATTCAAGTTCATTCTTCTGCATGTGGATATCCAGTTTTTGCAACACCATTTATTCAATTTATTTTTAAACTTATCTTTATAATGCCTGTTAATTTTACAAAATATTGGGCTCCACTATGGTGCTTTTATACATGCATAAAATATGTTTTCCTCATATTGAGATTAATATTGAGATAATGTGAGTCTCAGACATCAGTTTGGAAGTATTTCTCCTTCCTGGTTTCTCTTGTCTCCCACCTCCCCCTCTTCCTCCTCCTCTTTCTCCTGCTCCTTATCCTCCTTCTATCTTTGAAGATTTCAAAGAATTTTTTGTTTCTGTTTGAATGTCTGGCAGAATTAATAGAAAAACCATGGGCTCTGCACTTGTCTTTATTGGGAGAAGTTTTCTTATGGATTCAATCTCCTTACTCATTTTGATCTCACGAGATTTTTGTTTTTCATGATCCTGATTCAGTAAATTCTACATCCCCAGGAATTTATCTTCTTCTTTTACACTATCAAAAATGTGGACGTAAAATACAATACTTTTATAATGATCCCTTAGGATATTTTAATTTCTGTGATATCAGTTGTAACGTGTCCTTTACAATTTTTGAATTTATTTCTATTAAAGTGCTTCTCTACTGAAGGTTTTTTTATGTGCTAAGGTCTTGTCATTTCATTGACATTTTCTATTATTCTTCATTGATATTTCATTAATATTTTCTGTTATTACATTTTTGTCTGTTTTGATCTTTACTACTTCTTTCATTTTTCACACTTTTCTACACATTTTCTAGTTCCTGAAGGTGTAATATTAAATAATTTATTTCAGACTACTCTTGTTTTCAGTTGTGGCTATTTTTTGAAACAAATTTAGCTTAAAACTGATTTTATTGCATCTCATATATTTTAACATGCTGTTTATCCATTGTCTATTGTATCCAAAATATTTTTTCTTTTTTCTTTTGTTGTTGTTGTTTTACTTTTTTATTTAAGAGAAAAAAGACAGAAAACAAAGACAAAAACAAAACAGAAAACGACAACAGCAAATCTAAAACAGTAATGTTATAAGTTTACAAAACAAGATGATAGGAACTTGACAATGGTTGCGATATTGCATATGGTTATCTTCAACACAGTTGTTTACATTAACAGATACAGACATGTAAAATTGATCTAATCATATGAGTATTAACTGTTCTTTCTCAATAACTAATACATTCAGCAGTATAGTCATTTTAGTTATCTTACATATATATATATATATATATATATATATTCAGATTTATGTCTTCCTTTTCCCTTCCATCTTTCCTCCTTTTCCCTTTCCCAATTACTTTTGCTCTTTGAGTAGTTTCTTACCGTTACACAGTATTTATTGTAGATTTTGGATCATATATACTGTTTCAATTTCTTACACTAGGGAGACAATATGGTATTTACACATGTGAGTTTGAATTATTTCACTTATGAGTATGGTCTCAAGTTGTGTCTATTTACTTAAAAAGTCTCAATGCAATCTTTCTTGATAGCTGAGTAGTACTCCATTATATAAAAATACCACATCTTTTTTATCCATTCCTTGATTGATATTGATGTGCACTTGGGTTGTTTCTAAGATTTGGCTACTACAAATTGGGTTGCTAGAAACATGGATGCACAAATATCACTGTGGTATGATGCTGTCAATTCTTCTGGGAAAACGACCAGAAGCAGGATAGCTGGGTCAAATGGGATCTCTAATCCTAGCTTCTTAAGGAATCTCAACATTGATTTCCACAGCGTTTGCACCAGTCTACACTCCCACCAACAGTGGAGAAGTGTTCCTCTTTCCTGACAGCCCCTGCAGCATTTGTTATTGGTTGATTTATTTATCTTGACCACTCTTTCTGGAGTGAGATGGAATCTCAGTGTTGTTTTAATTTGCATTTTCTGAATGACCATTGATGTTGAACATTTTTTCATATATTTATTTTCCATGTGTATTTCCTTCTCTGAGAAGTGTGTATTCATCTCAGATGCCAATTTTTGGATTGGGTCCTTGAATTTTAGAAGCCTGATTTTCAATTCTTTATATGTTTTAGATAGAATTCCTTTGTCTGAGGAACAATTGGCTAACATATTTTCCCAATTTGTGTGTTTTCTTTTTACTCTGTTGGACATTTACTTTGACAAGCAAAAAATTTTTAGTAAAATGAGATCCCAGTTGTTGAATCTAGTAAGTATTTCCCATGCAATTGGATTCTTGTTCATAAATTTTCTGCCTTCTCCTATGTCATCAAGATTTTTACCTACTTTGTCTTCCAGAAAATTTAGTGTCTCTGTTTTAATATTCAGATCTTTGATCCATTTTGACGTTAGTTTAGTGCATGGTGATAGACATGGATCTAGTATTGGCTTATGGCATATAGAAAGCCAGTTTTTCTTTTTTTTTTATTTAAGCAAAGAAAAAAAGAAAAAAAGAAGTATATAACAAAGACAACAAGCAAAAGAGACAAACAAACGACTAGAGTAAATACACAACAGTAACATTGCTGGTTTACAAAACCGAATGATAGAAACTTGACAATGGTTGCAATATTGCATATCGTTATCTTTAAAATGGTTACTTACATTAACAGATATCGACATGTAAAATTGATCTAATCATGAGTATTAATTGTTCTTTCTCAATAACGAATACATTCAGCAGTGTGTTCATTTTAGTTATCTTACATATACATATATACAGGTTTATATCTTTTCCTCTTCCCTTTTCTCTTTCCCACTTTACCCTTCCCAATTACTTTTGCTCTTTGAGCTATTTTTTACCCTTACATAGTATTTATTATAGATTTTGGATCATATATACTTTTCCATTTCTTACACTAGGGAGACAATACGGTATTTACACATGTGGGTTTGATTTATCTCACTTATGAGTATGGTCTCAAGTCGTGACCATTTACTTACAAAAGTCTCAATGCAATCTTTCTTAATAGCTGAGTAATACTCCATTGTATAAAAATACCACATCTTTTTTATGCATTCTTTGATTGATGGGCACTTGGGTTGTTTCCAAAATCTGGCTATTACAAATTGGGTTGCTATAAACATGGGTGCACAGATATCAGTGTGGTATGATGTTTTCAATTCTTCTGGGAAAATGCCCAGAAGAGGGATAGCTGGGTTGAATGAGATCTCTAATCTTAGCTTCTTGAGGAATCTCCACACTGATTTCCACAGTGGTTGCACCAGTCTACACTCCCACCAACAATGGAGAAGCGTTCTTTTTTCCCCAAAGCCCCTCCAGCATTTGTTGTTGCTTGATTTTGTAATATTGGCCATTCTTTCTGGAGTGAGATGGAATCTCAGTGTTGTTTTAATTTGCATTTCCCGAATGACCATTGATGTTGAACATTTTTTCATATATTTATTTGCCATTTATATATCTTTCTCTGAGAAGTGTGTATTCATCTCAGATACCCATTTTTGGATTGGGTCCTTGAATTTTAGAAGCCTGATTTTCAATTCTTTATATGTTTTAGATAGAACTCCTTTGTCTGATGAACAATTGGCTAAGATATTTTCCCAGTTTGTGGGTTTTCTTTTCACTCTGTTGGAGATTTCCTTTGACATGCAAAAACTTGTTAGTAAGATGAGACCCCAGTTGTTGATTCTGGGAAGTGTTTCCCGTGCAATTTGATTTTTGTTTATGAACTCTCTGCCTCCTCCTATGTCATCAAGATTTTTACCTACTCTGTCTTCTAGTAAGTTTAGTGTCTCTGTTTTTATATTCAGATCTTTGATCCATTTTGACTTTATTTTAGTGCATGGTGATAGGCATGGATCTAGTTTTAGTTTACGGCATATAAAAAGCCAGTTTTTCCAGCACCATTTGTTAAAGAGGGTGTCTTTCTTCCAATGTACATGTTTGGTCCCTTTGTCAAAGATGAGGTGGCTAAGTGTGTTTTTAGTTGTGGCTGTATCTTCTAATCTATTCCATTGATCTTCAGGTCTGTTTTGATTCCAGTACCATGCTGATTTTATCACAGTAGCTTTGTAGTATAGTTTCAAGTCGGGGATTGTGATGCCTCCTGCCTTCCCTTTGTTGCCCAGAATTGCCTTTGTTATTCTGGGTCTTTTCTGGTTCCAGAAGAATTTCAGGAATGCTTTTTCGAACTCTGTGAGGTAGGCAAGTGGTATTTTGATTGGGATTGCATTGAATCTGTATAATAATTTTGGGAGAATGGCCATTTTCACGATATTTGTTCTTCCTATCCATGAACAGAGAATATCTTTCCATTTTCTGAAATCTTCTTTGATTTCCTTCTTTAGAGTAATGTAATTTTCAATGTATAGCTCTTTTACTTCCTTTGTTAGATTGATTCCTAAGTATTTCATTTTTTTGGATGTTATAGTGAAGGGTGAGATTTCCCTTATTTCTCTCTCAGTGACTTTGTTGTTTGTGTACAGGAATGCTATTGATTTTTGAGTGTTCACCTTGTATCCAGCTACATTACTAAATTTGTTTACTACTTCTAGAAGTCTTTCAATGGATTTTTGGGGGTCTTCTATGTAGAGTATCATATTATCTGCAAAGAGTGATAATTTTACTTCTTCCTTTCCTATCCTTATTCGTTTTATTTCTTTCTCTTGTCTAATTGCTCTGGCTAATATTTCCAGAACTATATTGAATAGGAGTGGTGATAATGGACATCTTTGTGTTGTTCCTGATTTTAGGTTGAAAGTTTTCAGTTTTTCTCCAATTAGTTAGATGTTGGGTATTGGTTTCTGATATATGGCTTTTATCAGGTTGAGGTAGAGAGCATATATTCCAATTTCCTGTAGAGTTTTTATTATGAGTGGGTGTTGGATTTTGTCAAAGACTTTATCTGCATCTATTGAAATGATCATGTGATTCTTGTCCTTGGTCCTGTTGATATGGTGTGTTACATTTATTGATTTGTGTATGTTGAACCATCCCTGCATTCCTGGGATGAATCCCACTTGATCAAGGTGTATAATCTTCTCGACAACATGCTGTATTCTATTTGCCAGTATTTATTTGGGATTTTTGCATCTATGTTCATTAGGGAGATTGACCTGTTATTTTCTTTTTTGGTTGGGTCTTTCTCTGGTTTTGGTATTAGGGTAATACTTGTTTCCAGGAATGAGTTAGGGAGAATTTCTTCCCTTTCAATTTCATTGAAGAGTTTGAAGAGTGTTGACATTAAGTCTTCCCTAAATTTCTTGTAGAATTCAGCAGTGGATCCATCAGGGCCCAGGCTTTTCTTTGTTGGTAGGGTCCTAATTACATTTTCAATTTCATTAGCTGAAATTGGGTTATTCAGCAACTTTACATCTTCTTGATTCAGGTTTCATAATTCATAGGTTTCTAGGAATCTGTCCATTTCTTCTGTGTTATCGAATCAATATGTGTAAAGGTTTTCGAAGTAGGTGTTGATGATCTGGATTTCCACAGAGTCTGTAGTGGTTTCCCCCTTTTAGTTTCTTATTGCATGAATCTGAGTTTTTTCTTTCCTCTTCTTGATAAGGTTGGCTAGGGGTTTATCAGTTTTATTGACTCTTTCAGAGAACCAACTCTTAAATTCATTATTTCTTTGTATTGTTTCTTAGACTCAGTTGCCTTAATTTCTGCTCTGATCTTGATAATTTTCTCCCTTCTTTGGGCTTTGGACTTGACTTGCTCTTCTTTTTCTAGAAGTTTGAGGTGCAGCATTAGGTTGTTTACGTGTGTTCTTTCTATTTTTCTGCTGTGGGAGTTTAGTGCTATAAATTTCCCTCTGAGGACTACTTTCATTGTTTCCCACAGGTTCTGGTAATTTGTATTTGCATTTTCATTCAATTATAGATATCATTTAATTTCTTCTTTAATTTCTTCTGTGATCCTTTGATTGTTTAGGAGAGTATTATTTAATTTCCATGTGTTTTGGGGGTTCTTGTAGGTCTTTTTGTCATTCATTTCCAACTTTACTGCGCTATGGTCAGATAATACGGATGGGATTATTTAACCTCCTTTGCATTTACTTAAGCATGTTTTGTGGACCAGCATATGATCTATTTTAGAGAATGACACATGTGCAGTTGAGAAGAATGTGTATTCTGATGTTGATGCATGGAACACTTGGTACACATCTACTAGTTAGATTTGTTCACAAGTTTGATTCAGTTCTGTTATTTCTTTGCTGAATTTTTGTTTTGTTGATCTGTCGCTCTGTGACAGTGGGGTGTTAAGTCTCCTGTTATAACTGTATTATGTTTATTTGGTTTTTCCTGTCTATTAAGAATTGTGTGTGGACTCCCAGAATAGAACAAAAATGGGCCCCTCGGGGACCTACCCCACTAAGCCAGAGTGCCTCCGACCACAGGACAGCTAATTTGCCTTCCAAGGGACTGTGTGACTGGTGTGGAGTCCTGGAAGAGAACGAAAATGGGCCCTTCGGGGACCTGAGCAGCACCAGCCATGGGCTTAGAATCAAGGACAAGCCCCCCTCGGTAAGCAACCTGTTGGTTCAGAGGTCTGGCTAAATTGATAGCAACTAAGGAACATTAAGCAACTAAATGCTTGTATTGTTTCATTGATTTTGCACGCCCTCTGTTGGCAACCTGAGCATCTCTTTGGAAGATGACAGAAGGCAATGTAGCAAATATGGGGGATTCTCTTCTGTCTTGTTTTTGAGGCCCAATATGGTTCTCATTGTTTTGCTTTACTCTGATTATTATTATTATGTATTTTTTGCTTTATTTTATATTCTCTTTTTAATGCTTTTATTCTGTTTTGTTTTTGGTTCAATTCTACTATACCTGTTGGAAAGGTTAGTTATTCTGAAGATAATAAGATATCCTATAGTAGCCATTGTTTTCATAGTACCTTTCTTCGAAGTTCTGTACCAGTTCTGCTGCTTTGTTTTGACTGACTTTGTGCTGTTATGTTCTGTTGGATTTTGCTATCTTTAGAAAAAAAAAGAATTTTCTTACATAGTTGGTTGCTCCCATATTCGGTGCATATATATTTATGATTGTAATCTCTTCCTCTTGAAGTTTTCCCCTAACAAGTATGTAGTGACCTTCTTTATCTCTTTTGATCTTTCTCAGTTCAAAGTTCACATTGTCTGCAAACATAATAGCTACCCCTGATTTTTTCTGGGTTCCTGTTGCATGGAGTATTGTTTTCTAGCCTTTGATTTTTAGTCTGTGAGTTTCCCTTTGAGTTAAATGTGTATCTTGTACACAGAATATCGTTGGATTTTGTTTCTTAATCCATTCTGCTAGTCTGTTTCTTTTTATTGGTGAGTTGAGATCATTTATATTGATTGATATAACTGGTATGTACTGACTCATCCCTATCATGATATCTTTCTGTTGTTGGTTTTCTACATTTTCTGTTTAATTTTTTGCCCTGCTTAGTGGTTTCCTTTTGTTGTTGTTCTTAAGATTGTGGGTATCTTTGTCTCTTTCTAGAGTGTCTTCCAGTACTCTTTGTAGTGTTGGTTTGGTGGCTAAAAATTTCTTCAGTTGTTCTTTGGCATGGAAGTGTCTTATTTCTCCATCAACTTTTAAAGATAGTTTTAAAGGGTATATCAGTCTGGGTTGAAAACTGTTTTCTTTCAGGATTTGAAATACTTAACTCTAAGCTCTTCTTTACTTGACAGTTTGTGTTGAGAAGCCTGCTGTGATTCTGTTAGGTTTGCCTTCAGAGGTGCTCTGTTTCTTTTCTATGATAGCTTTTAGTATTCTGTTCTTATGCTGTATTTCTGATACCCTAATTATTATATGTCTTGGTGAAGATTTATTTTGCTTATGGTTAGTTGGGGTTCTGCATGCCTCACTTACCTGTATATGAGATTCTCTTCCCATGTTTGGAAAATTTTCTGCTATTATTTCTGCAAATAGTCTTTGCAGGTCATTAGTATTGACCCCTGCTTTTTCACTGACACCTGTTAATCTAATGTTATTTCTCTTGGCATCGTCTTGCAGCTGTTGTATTGTTGTTTTCTGGTTCCTCGTTATTTTTAAGAGATCTTTTCTTTCGTGATTGTAAGCTTTCATGCTGTCTTCAAGGTCTAAGATTCTATCTTCAGCTTCATTCAAGCGGTTTTGCCAACTTTCCATGGAATTTTTCATTTCCTGAATTTCCTTTGAATCTGTTTCATGAATTCTATTTGTGTCTCATTTTGTTCATTCAAAGTTTCCAGCATTTTCTTATGTTCTTCTATTCTTTTATCTTGATCTTCTTAAATACACACAGCATTTCTTTCATAATGATTGTCATTTCATTTATTAGCTGAGAGATTATTTCTGATTTGAGTTTCTCTATGGCTTCATGGAGTTGTTTCTTTACTTCATTTGCTATCATTTCAGAAAGTTCAGTTGGTGACTCCAAGTGTCTTCCACTTCAGTGTCTCTTGGGTTTGTTCTCAGTGTGCTCAGGTATTGAGACAGCCTCTTGCTCTTTTGTTTTGTGATTTTTCTTCTGGGTCCTGTGTGGCTCAGCAGGCAGCTTCCCAATGGATTGCACTGGAACACTGTGCTGGGTAGAGCTTCAATCCTCCAATATCCCCGTGGCTAGCCAGTTTACACCCCCAGATTATGGTGATGGACCCTCGTGTTCTGTGGTCTGTGAGGCTGGCCATGTGTTCCCCTGATGTACTTTGTTGTAGTTCTCTGGGAGCCTGAGCTTGACAAAGTTTGTATCCTCCCTGTGGCTAGCAGGGTCACACCTCTGGAGATTGTTGCCAGGGTCTAAAACCTGGCTGTGTAGAGTTCAGAACATCTGCAACCCAGGTGGCTAGCAGAGACACACCCAAGGGGTGTGTTGCTGGACCTTCAGCCTGGCTGGCTGGAGTTCGTAATCTCCAGGACCCTGGCCACACCCTGGAGTGTGGCACCACCAGGACCTCGAGTCTGACTGTGAGGAGTTCAGAGCCTCTGGAGCATGGGGCAAGCCCAGGCAAATCCCAGGCATATAGTGCTGGGGCCTTGCCCCTGGTTGAGCAGGTTTGCAACAAATGAGAATAAAACTTGTCCTTGTCATTGATAATAGTACTTTATTTATATTAAAACTGTACAGTATTTATAAGATTATTTCTCTTCCTGTTCAATAAAAAGTTTTCACCCATTTTAATAAATTACTTCACTGTTTGGGTAAAAAATTTAAAATATTCTTGTTGCTTCCAAAATATTGACAATATATACTTAAAAAATATTGTCCTGATCCTTGTCTTTACACATTTGCAATATGTTAAAGTTTAAGTGATATGGTTTCATAAACAATATATACTTTTTTTAATCATGGCAAAATATGTAAACATTGATAATTCCAGGTAAATGTTAAAAAGCTACTTTAATGGTTGAGTTTATAAAAAATAAGACAAGATACAGTCTGAAGCTCTGATAAGGTGGTATAGACTTCGTCTCTGTAAGCCTTGCTTTCCTCTACTTCTTAAACTATAAATTGACCATGATAACTGTGCTCAAATTCAGATTCATCTTCATTGATGGCTTAGAGCAGCCAAATATGGTTACCTGGACCATTTATAATCTTACAATTTAAAATAACAAATACAGATTCTAACATAAATGATACTCATACATGCACAGGAAGGTGAAAATACATTTTTGTATGTGTGTGTGTGACACATGGTTTCACCATGCAGTTCAGGCTGATCTTAAACTCACTTTGTAACCCATGCTGGCCTCAAACTCACAGCATTCCTCCTGCTTCAACCTCCCCAGTGCTGGGATTATAGGCATGCACCACCATACCTGCTGAAATCTTTTCAAACACTACTGTTATGCACACACTCTTCCTATGGTGGAATCACTTGGCTCAGGCCACCCTATCCCAACGGGTCCTGTGGCCTTGAGTCCAGAAGACTCTGCACTGGAATGTGATGACCTCAACACTGCAGGAAGACACCTAGAAGCAGACAGCTATTCTTTTTAAGTTTTGGAGGACTCTGCACACTGAGTTCCGTAGTGATTGTAGTAGTTTACATTCCAAAAATGTAGAAGGCTTCATTTTCCCTTCCAGCCTCACCAGCATTTGTTATTATTTGATTTCTTGATGATAGGTATTTTTTCTGGAGATAAAATCTCAGGGTCATTTTAATTTGCATTTCTCTAGTGGCCAGTGAAGTTGTACACTTTTCATGTATTTATTAGTCATTTGTACTTCCTCTGGGAAGTGTTTATTCATTTCAGTTGTCCATTTTTTGATTTTGTCTTTTATTTTGGTAGTCAATTTTTTAAAATTCTTTTTTTTTTTGTACTGTGGATCAAATTCATAACCTTGTGCTTAAAAGGCAAGCACTTGAGTGGCTGAGCTAATTCCCCAGTTCCTAAAAATTCTTTATGTATCTGGATATTAGCCATCTGTCTGAGGAATAACTGGGAAATACTTTCCCCATTCTCTAGGTTGTCTCTTCCCTTCGTTGACTGTTTCCTTTGCTTTGCAGGAGATTTTCACTGGATATGATTTCATCTGTTGATTCTTGGTACCATTTCCTGTGCCATCGGTGCTTTGTGGTGATCTTTCAGAATGAACTGCATATGAGACTGCAGAGTCAGGAATAAAATTATATATGCCATATGAATACTGGGTACATGAAAGTTGATACTGTAAGACTCATACCAGACAATGTAGTTTTTAAGTGGAGAACTATTCTCAAGAGTAAGGAAGCCTATTTTATAATGTGAAAATATGCAGGAAATTTTTAATAATTTAGAGTTAAGAGTCAGACTCAGGGTCCCAGGGGCACCACACTCCGGGGTACACTCTGCCTAGATGCCTGGGACTGAGAGGCCCTGGCCCCCACCCAGTAAGGCAGAGCCTCCACCTACACTCTCTGGGAGGGGTACTCACTAGCTGCGCACAGGATCCAGCTCTACCCAGTACCACAACTCAGGGCAACCACCAGGGGAATGCCTGGGCAGCCCCGAAGGACACAGAGCCACACAGGTTCTAGAAGAAAATGACAAAATGAAAGACCAAGATGCAGTCTCAATCCCCCAGCCCACTGAGAACAAACCCAAGGGACACTGAAATGGAAGACAGTGGGATACACACAAGTGAACTTTCTGAAATGATAGAAAATGCAATAAAGAAACAGTTCGATGAAGCTATAGAGCAACTCAACTCAGAAATATTCTCTCAGCTAAAAAATGAAATGAGAATCATTATTAAAGAAATGTGCATATCTAAAGAAGAGCAAGATAAAAAATAGAAGAACTTAAGAAAATGATCGAAACTTTGAATGAACAATATAAGACACAAACAGAAGGCATGAAACAGATTCACAGGGAAATGTAGAAAATGAAAAATTCCATGGGAAGTTTGAAAAACCGCTTAAATGAAGCTGAAGATAGAATCTCAGATCTTGAAGACAGCATGGGAGATCAAGGCCACGAAAGAAAAGATCTCTTAAAAATAGTAAGGAACCAAGAAACAACAATTCAACAGCTGCAAGATGATGCCAAGAGAAATAACATAAGATTAATAGGTGTCAATGAAAAAGCAGGGGTCAATACTAATGACATGCAAAGACTATTCACAGAAATAATAGCAGAAAACTTTCCAAACATGGGAAGCGGATCTGAAATACAGGTAAGTGAGGCATACAGAACCCCAATTAACCATAACCAAAATAAATCCTCACCCACACATATAATAATAAGGGTATCAGAAATACAGCATAAGAACAAAATACTAAAAGCTGTCAGTGAAAAGAAACAGGTCACCTAGGAAGGAAAGCCTATCAGAATCATGGCAGACTTCTCAACACAAACTTTTAAGTCAAGAAGAACTTGGAGTGAAGTATTTCAAATTCTGAAAGAAAATAAATTTCAACCCAGATTGATGTACCCTGCAAAACTATCCTTAAAAATTGCTGAAGAAGTAAGATACTTTCATGACAAAGAACAACTGAAGAAATTTTTAGCCACCAAACCAACACTACAAAGACTACTGAAAGACACTATACAAACAGACAAAGACAGCTAGAATCCTAAGAACAACAACAAAAGGAAACTACTAAGCAGGGCAAATAATTAAACAGAAAACGTAGAAAACCAACAACAGAAAGATATCATGCCAGGGATGAGCCAGTACATATCAGTTATACCAATCAATGTAAATGGTCTCAACTCACCAATAAAAAGAAACAGACTAGCAGAGTGGGTTAAGAAACAAAACCCAACAATATGCTGTGTACAACAAACACATTTCACTCAAAAGGAAATTCACAGACTAAAAATCAAAGGCTGGAAAACAATACTCCATGCAACAGGAACCCAGAAAAAAGCAGGGGTAGCTATTATGTTTGCAGACAATGCAAACTTCAAACCGAGAATGATCAAAAGAGATAAA
>RJWM01038921.1:0-16414 GCA_004363535.1 Dasyprocta punctata | reverse complement strand
ATCAAATTTATTACTGTATTACTATAACCTCACATAAAATTTGTAATATTGTGGTTTTCTATAACATTGAAGATTCAGGATGTAAATGTGGGAGATAGTAGAAAAATTATAATGCATAAAATGCAACATGTAGCTCCCACAATCTTTGTGATGACATCTGAATGACCTTGGAAATATTTACATGTTTAAACTTTTTTTTTTTTTTTTTTTTTTTTTTTTTTGCAGCACCGGGGATTGAACTTACAACCTCGCGCCTGCCAGGGCAGGCGCTTAAGGCACTGAGCCAAACTCCCAGCCCTGATTTTTTGAGGCAGGGTCGCACTACGTAGCTCAGGCCGTCCTTACACTCGCGCTGTAGCCCAAGCCGGCCTCGAACTCACAACGCTCCGCCTACCTCAGCCTCCCGAGTGCTGGGATTAAAGGCGTGCGCCACCACGCCCGGCTAAAACTTATTTTAATGGAAACCATAAATTTTTTTCTGCATAAAACCATATTTAGAAATTCCTTTCTGCAGTTTTTGAAATAATAAAGATTTTCAAAAATAACAGAATGAATAACTTGGACACTGCAGAATAATGAGCCTTGAGTGCTCTTAAACTCACTGACAGATGTGTCCTTCATGAATCTTTCTGGGAAAAGACACTTAGAGGAACTACTGAAGGAAGGATTGAAAAATAAAAGAGAAAAAAGAAAAAAAACACGTTCACTATTTTGTTCTGTTTATGCTCCTTACCCGTTCCTCAGGGAGGATGCACAAACCCATTGACTGACAGCTGTCATGGACAATCACGCTCAAACTGGAAAATTTCACATACTAATTTATACAAAAGGAAAACTGTTAAATATTGTGAGTTGTTGCTGTTCTTTTCTGAGAGATGATTGTAATGCACAAAGAGGAAAGGGCTGAGTATAAAGAACAGCACATTTTTACCACATTATTGCGAATCTGCTTTGTTTTTACACCATACACCAGTGGGTTGAGAAAAGGAGGGACCAGCAAATAAAAACTAGAAAAGAGGATATGGATCCATGGGGGGATGTGAGAGCCAAACCTGTGTGTGAAGAAGGAAAAGAAGCCCAGGAGGTAGAACTGGAGGAAGACACAGATGTGAGCAATGCAGGTGTTGAAAGTCTTAAACCTAGCCTCCTTCTGGGGCAAATTAAAAACTGTGATAAATATCTGGATGTAGGACAACATGATGAATATGAGGTCAAACCCTGCAACAGTGAAAGCCACAAACAAACCATAGATTTTGTTGACCCTGACATTGCCCACAGCTAGTTTCACAATGGCCATATGTTCACAGTAGGAGTGGGAGATAACTGTTGTGTGATAAAACTGAAACCGACACTTTATCAGTACTAGGGATGGAGCCACAAGAATGGCAGCCCTCAGTGTTACAGCAGCTCCTATTTGAGTGACCAGCTGGTGTGTGAAGATCGTGGTGTGTCTCAGTGGATAACAGATCGCGACAAAACGGTCAAGGGCCATAGCGAGCAGAATGCCAGACTCTGTGCACTGAAAGGTGTGGATGAGCCACATTTGAAAGAGGCAGCAATCAAAGTAGATGTCTGGCAAATGAAACCAGAAGACTCCAAGCATCTTGGGCATAATGCTGGTAGCCAATGCAATATCTGTGGCTCCTAGCATGCCTAGGAAAATGTACATGGGTTGATGCAGAGTATTCTCTGACTTGATGATAAACAGAAGCACAGAATTTCCAATCACAGCAGTAACGTACATGGCACAGAATGGGATTCCAATCCAGCACTGCACAGACGCTAGGCCTGGGATCCCAGTTAGAGTCAAGACAGAAGGCATGAAGACTGTGATGTTGGAGAGCGACATAGTGTCCTTTGGCCTCCTACTACTGATAGAGGAAGATCCACACAGCTTCTGTAAATCTACTTTGTGTTTTCATCCAAAGCCATGATACTGAGTCTGTTGGATATTGCTGGAACTCTAAGATCATCTCAGCGACCTCATTCATATTATTGAAGGAGAAAGGTAGCTCCATAGGGAAACTACTGCTTTCATAGAGGAATCCATGCACATTCTGGCAGTGAGGTGTTTTGTACATATGAGAATGACTGCCTTCTGTTCAGCAAAATTGCCTAGTCCGGACCATCCTGCTGATCCTCTGTTAATTTATTTCAAATCTGTAGATGAAAAAATTAGACTTGTTTATATTTGTTAGAAATTCAAAGTGTCATAAGATACTGATATGCTTCTCCATATCCTGAATTTTGCCTGTTCTTCTAATTGTGCTCTTATTCCAATCATCTTTTAGTGAGGAACAGTCAGTTTGGATCAGCAAATTTTCAGGTATGACTCATATATTAGTGTATACCGGACTCTATGCAAGATAACAAGAGTACAGATAGAAATAGTTGCAACTCAATAGCATAATATAAGTGGAATGTCTTTGTGTTGTCCTATAATCACTGAACTCTTTATCTCACATTTTAAAAATGGGGAGAGATGGAGCTTTAGATCAGTGTGAAGGCCCTGTCTTTAATACCTAATACCATTAAAGAAGAAAAGAAAGAAAAAAAGAAAGAAAGAAAGAAAAAAAGAAAGAAAGAAAGAAAGAATTTGTATATATTGGAATTTCCTATAAGACATGTGGTATACGATGTTTAAAGAAATCCTTTCTAAGTACTGTAAAGAAAATGCTTTAGAAAAGATAATTCAGATTCTCCCGTGGTTCCGGTTTTCTTCTTTTGATTATTGGTACATGTTTGCAGTACACGATGATTGCATCTACTGTGGTGAATTGATACACATAAGTAACACATCCATGAACTTTTGATGTATCTGAGCCAATGCTCTTTGGCACTTTAAATTTCTGCTTTACTTTGATTATATTTCCAATAGCTCACCTCCTTACAATTAGCTGTCTGCTTAAAATGGCTAAAGGTCTGTAATACAGTAGAGAATCCTAGAAAAGAAAAAAACCTAAGAAACAAAGTAATGGACAATTGTAATACACATGCTGAGAGAATACATTCTTAATGAAATCCAAATACAGGAAAATGGACAGACGTATAATTTCATCAGGAAAAAAAGCTAATTTCTTGACTTCAAACTTCCCACAACTATGACTAGCATGAGATGTGGCCCATACAGATTTATCAGTATTTAATGAAGCATTGTTTTATGAACTTAGTTACAAGAAGTTAATTAAAAATAAAGAGATTTATTTAAAGATTGAAATATACTACTAGTTAAGGAAAACAGAAAACAGATTTTAGGATATCAGAAATTATTCACAAGAGGACTTCAGAATATCTTAGGAAAGTTTAATCACTTTTAAATTTCTCTGATGACTGAATTTTCTCAGAACATTTTTCTCTGATGTCTGATATGAAAGTTGCTTAATCATAAGTCTCACCTGTTAAAAATAGAAAGTTTTAAGCCAAGAAAAATTTTACCTGTATATTAGACAATTATCAATCATTTTGAAAAATAGAACTTGGTTATTTTACTCATTCCTAGACTTTGCAATGCATTTTCTGTATTTCATCAGGCTCAGGAATCAGCTAAACTTTCATTTCCTGTCAACAGTACACCAGTAAATCCATCGGCAGCTGAATCTAAGGATCCTAAACCTGCAGTAGAAGGTTAGAATCAGCAGCATCATTTGATGGAAAAGCTCCATCATTCGGCAAGAGTTTAGGATAAACTTCTCAGTTAAATAAGTACTGTGCTTTGCACAGGTTTGCTCTCAAATACTCAGTGCTATGACACTGCTATCCATAGGTCACTGACTCTTTCTAACAAGGGAAATATTTATCTCTTCCAGAGATAATTGGAGTTTGAAGAGCAATTCTTTAGGAGCAATCATCTCCTGACTTATTTCAGAGGAACCAACTGAGCCATGAGCACTGCCCTGCAGGTACAGATGAACAGAGGTGGTAGTTGATGGGAGCACGTAAATGTCAGTTACCTGAGTAGTTTGGCTATTACTTCAAAATCAGATACAGGCAAATTATGGAGGGAAACTTCAAAATATTGACACTTGCTCCCTAGTTAGTGTCTGTGAGCTGGCTTAGTTCTTACCAAGTGTCTGAAGTGTACTGTCCGTTCTTCTGTCCCTTTCACTCATCTCTCACTGATGCTCTTTCAGAGAGTTCAGTCTATTTCTTCACGCTTTGTGCTGAATGGTCTCTGCAATGACACCCAGGTGGTGCCAATCAGAGTGTGAACATTTCTGGGATAGCTGCTCACTCTTTTGTCTGTCTTTGCAGTGCACATGCTCTTTTCCTCTCCAAGTCTGAGTTCATGCTTGTATGTTCATGTTTCAACAAAACTCATGGCAAGGTCTGCAGTATCATAGAAGACAGTGTGAAATTCTCCTGTTCATACAAGAAAACAAACCTGCTGGTTGCCATTTCTGATGTTCCATGATGCAAGCTTGGAGAAGGAGGAGGAATTATGAAGCTGGAGTAAGGGATCTCCGTATCCCTAGCCAAAACCACAAGAGACCTAATAAATCCTAAGTCAGCCCTTCTGGGTTCATTCATAACAAATATGCTTCTAATTCTCTTGGCGCCTGCAGAAGTCTCGCTCTTTTTTCTTTTTTTTTTTTCCTTCCCAATAGTTTAAAACAGAGGAATTGTGATGTATAAGTTTTCTTTTTACAAGCTAAGTTCCTTTTCTACTGTTTTTATATAAAATATAAATACTTGTCTCTTGGATTTTTAAATTTTATTTTGTTTATTTATGTATTTATTTTTTGGTGGCACTAATACTGAGCCATGGGTCTTTGCTTTGAGTTATATTCAGGGTGTTTGTTTATCAGTTTGTTTGTTTTCTTCAGACAGAACTTTCCTAAGAAATAAAATTTCTTCAGGTGCTTCAAATTTGTAATCTTCCTGCCTCAGCTTACCCGGTGAAGTGATTATATTCATACCTGGGCGAAAAGCACTCTTATATACAGACATGTTTATGTACCAGTTTCACTCTATCTTAAAAAATCCATGAGATAACTTCTTCATAGAGACAAGTTTTTCATTTTTTTTTCTGCAAGGGAAAGAAAATCTGTCTTCACAGTTAGTGCTTTATCTCATATTTACCTGTTGATCTTTTGCAATCTGTCTCATTCATCTCAGTTTTTCTGATTCATTCCCTTTTGTGCAAAGTCAACAATGTCCCCAAAGTGACCTCTTATACTAGACATTTCTGAATTCTACCACGTAGAAGTCTAACCAGATATGTAACAATTCAATAAATTTTTGTTCATTCTTCACTTGCTATTTTGCTTCCTTCTTCTTTCAAAAATCACTTGTGACATGTTACTTATGTGTGAAAGAATTTTATCATGTAGTTTGGATCGCAACACATTCAAATGTCACAGTCTTCTAATTTCTGTGCCATGAGTGAGATGTTGTTTATCATGAAAGCATGAAGAACTGTACATAGGTGAACACACATCTGTGCACTTCACATGTCTGCACCAGTTTTCTAAACTGTCCTGTATGTAAATGGCTGAGAGGTACTTGAAGAAACATCAAAGCATTGCCTCGCTTAGGAAGCAGTGGTAGAGAGCACTCACGATGAATTCCAGGGAGAACACAAGTAAAGATGAACATGAAAGGAATCTGATATGCTCCCCTGAGTTTCCCCTGTGAAGCAAAGTGAAGGAAGTATGCACCGATGCAGGATGGACTTGACTTAGACAGTATAGGGACAGCTAGAATAATCCTCGGTGTATTCTTGAGTCATAATCAAACAATTTCAACTACCTTGGTTCCATTATCTTCTATTTTCCTGAACTTAATTAAATGTATCAACTCCCTAAGGTTCTATCTTTGGTCCTTTTCATTCTGCTATGCACATTTTCTGATAGTTTCTTCCACTTAGAATAATTTAGCTGCCATTTTCATTTTTCCAACTCTGATAAGAGTATTTCTAGTTTTATCTCTTGATTCCAGGCACAAAGCGTGAATGTGTCTCATTCACGTTTCACTTCATATCTTATGTTATTTAAGAAATTCTCAATAACGGCTTTATTTAACTCTAGAGTAGGTAAAATACATACTTCTTTGTTTGTAAAATTTCAAAACACCTTCAAACACAGTCATTGATCATCAATCTTGACAACTTTTGGTTAGTCTCCTGTTTATTCTGGAAAAAGTCATCGTTCTTATTTGTGCACCCCAAGTACATAGACATGATTGCATTTTGTAGTAGTCACTGATCTGACTGGGTAAAATCCATTAGAACTCTGTTCTTTTTCTTTTTTTCTTTTTTTCTCTCCTGGGAATTGAACTCAGGAACTTCACACTGTTATATATCCTCAAGTCTGTATAAGATTTTTAAATTATTGTTTTGTAAAAGGGTCTTTCTGCGTTGCTAGCTACAAAGGCTGGGTTCTAACTTGGTCCTACCTCAGTCTTCTACAGAAGTGGTCATCACACTCTACTTATCTCTTACTTTTAAGAAGGAGAAAATTTTATTTGAAAATATTGCATAAAAGTTGAATATGCTGAATGTCCATGATGTCTTTTTTTAAAACTGTAACACCTTGAAAACCATCATTTATATCAAAATGTTTCATGAATGCACAGCAATGTGATTTAGTGTCCCATCCTCAGGTATTTGATAGATTAAAATGACAGCATAATGGATTGTACTCCAGCCATTAATTTTGCTGAGCTACAACACACTTAGGAAATAACTTCAGATAATCACTAATTTAAATATATCAAGAAATGTTTACTTTCTTTGATATACTTATTTTTTATGATCTTAAATATTTTGCCATCATTACTATTATCTACACAGATTACTGAATATTATTTTAATGTTCTCATAGATGCATATAATATATTTAGATCATTGGCTTTCCTTTTACAAGCTCCTTTCCTTCTCTTTTCTTGACTCTCTTCATTTTCTATAGTAGTCTCCTTGTGACTTCCATACAATCTCTCATTTTACCTGTGGTTCCATAGGTAAAGAAAACATGTGCCATTAGATTCTGAGTTTCATCTGTTTGCCTGCGGATGACATGGTTTCAATCTTCCTGGATAAAAACTACTCCATAGTGAATGGATATCCTTTTATTTTAATCCTTTAGACAAATGTTAGCCCTAACTCTGGTTGCACAGCTTATTACATGAATTATGCCACAATAAATATGGCTACTATATTTTACTATAGTATTTTTGCATTCATGTTCATTAATGAGATGTGCCTATAGTTTGCTTTTTTAATTGAATTTTTTTTTCAGTTTTGGGCCCAGGGTGATACTGCATTCCTTAAATGAATTTGGGTGCACTCCATCCCTTTCAATTTCTTTGGAGAACTTGAGGATTACTGGTGTTAGGCCACCCTTAGACATTATGTAGAATTTAGATATGAATCCATCAAGTCCCATTATTTTTTGTTTTGTTTTGTATTTGATGGGTTCTGTTCATTTTGAACTCTACCAGGTTCTACATGGTGCCAGTCCATCATGGTGCTGACCCTTAAAACAACATATCTCTCCTGCACTAACTCACATGCAATTAGTACAGGTCTCAATTTAACTTGGGCTTAAACATCCAGCTGAAAAGTATAATGACATGATATATAAAAAATGTCATAAGTTAGATATAAAAAGGGCATCCACGCCATGATGGAAAAAAAATGCTGTTACTTTGTCAATCAGTCACATATCATGATAGATAAGCTAAAAAATCCACAAATATATTACCTCTATTATCAAGGAGACTTCTCACCAAGATTTTTTCATTTGATCCTCTGTAGTAGCCGAGGCCTCTATATTTTCTGCCTGGCAGGACCCCTCATACTACTTGGTATTTTTTGCTTATAACTCCTTGTGTATTTAAACTTTTTTCAAGATTTCTTCAATGCAGGTTGTGGGCCTTCACTACCAGAAAACTCCTGGTTCTGGCCAAGACCCCTGACACCTGCTTCCACATGAGCCCAACCTGTTGTCCCAACAACTTCAGCAGCCCCTACCACAACATCTCTTACCAGCAAGAAGCAGCCTGAAAGAATCATAGCCCTGTAACACTGAAAGGATGGGAATGATGGGTTCCACTTTTTTGGGAGTCTTCCTGGTCTACACGGTGCCAGTCCATCATCTCACTGACCCTTAAAGCAGTGGCATAGCTCTCTTGCACTAACTCCCATGTTCATCTTCTGATCCCAAAACAATAAACTTTCTGTCTCCCTTTCATGTACACATCAAAGATCCTCCAATCCCATCCTACGACCATCCACTCAGTCTCCATGACCTAGGCCAAAAAATCCTCCAGTGCTCTCCCAACATGATGACCCATCCAATCACGCAGTCTCCACTCCTATTCCAATGCCATAAAAGCGACTTCCCAATTTTGTCTCCTTTGAGAGAATCTTGTACTCCACTGCAACCGTTCCATGCCCACATGAAAGTCTTCCTTATCTCTCTTCTCTCTGTCTGTCTCTCTCTGTCTGTCAATCTCACTCTCCTTCTTTCTCTCTCAACTGTGCCAAAAAACCTAAAAGGTGTTTCTGTGTCTGTTTGTTTGTTTCAAGTTAGTAGATTTTTTACTACTGTGTCAATTTCTTTGATATTGGATTGTCAAGCAAACTTATGACTTCTTGGGTTAGTTTTGTTAATTTTATACTTCTAGGAAACCTGTCCATGTTTTACAAATTTTCTAATTTGTTGGAATAAAATTTTTAAATGAATTTCTGTCTTCTGGATTTTGACAGTATCCGTTGTGATTTAAACTTTTTAATATCTAATTGCATTGACATGAGCCTTTCCTCTCTCTGGGTAAGTCTGGCTAAGGGTTTATCTATTTTATGTATTCTTTCAGAGAACTAGCTCATCAACTTGTTGTATTTTTTATGGTCTTTTAGTCTTAATGTCATTGATTTTCACTTTCATCATTTAATTTATCCCTTTAATTTCACTTTGGGAATGATTTGTTGTTGTTTCTCAAGTATCTTCAGATTTCACATCAGATTATTTGTTTGGGGTACCCCTGTTTTTCAAATGTGAGAAATGATTGTGATGACTTTTCTTCTTAGAACTGTTTCCATAGTATCCTGGAGGCTGGGTGAGTTGTACAGTCACTGTGAGTAACTTTCAGAAAGTTTTAAATTTCTTCTGTGACCCATTTGATTGCTTAGAAATACGCTCTTAATATTCCATGATATTTTCCCTTTCCAAAATTTATTGCTACTGATTTCTACTTTCATTGCACAATCTGATGGTATGCGTGCGGCAATTTCAATTATTTTATAACGGCTTAAGCAGGTTTTGTGAACTAGTATGTAATCTATTTTAGAAAAAATACCATTTGAGGCTAAGAAGAATGTATACTCTGTTGTAGAAGGGTGGAATACTCTTTAACTCTTTATTAAGTCCACATATTCAAGGATGTTATTTATTTTCCCCTCATAAGAAAAACCTTTATTCAGCAGTTTGGGGATGGAATGCTTCGTAAATGTAATAGGTCCATGCGTCTAGGGCAAATTTTGACTCTTCTTACTTTCATGTAAAATGAATACATTCATCATAGGGATTTGGTAGATAGAGATAACACACCTTGAGTATTTTTTATCTTTCCTTAACTTCTCTCTCTCCTCTATTCCTCTCTTTTCATCACTTGGCCCCTTTCCCTTTCACAAAAAATTCATCTCCCTATTTTCTATAACTTATGTTTCATTTTACCTTTTTATTATATCTTTGAAATTATGTAGCATATAGTCAGACATGACTTGTATTGCAATCTTTGCAATGGTAATGGAAAAAATTGACTCCAATTACTTACAGTGGCTCAATAAATTAAATGGAAGGAACAGAATAGCATAACAACGCTTACAATTCTAATATTTGCAGATGTCTTAATAATAGGCCATGAGTTTTCGCATCAATTTTACATTATAAATGTGTACTGAAAAAAATTAAAAACAAAAAAAATGATAAGAAGATACCTACTTTCAAAAAAGCATTTATAGACTGGGGATTTAGCTCATCTGAGTAAGCACCTGCCTGGCAAGCACGAGGTTATGAGTTCAATCCCAAGTACAAGATTTATACACAAATTATCTCTTTCCTGCTATTACATATTCATTAGTTATTACATGTTGGTGAACTATAGTTTTCCTATTGGCATCAGTGGTTTAGATAATATAGATGGAAACATATTTAGACAATTGTTCATAACTAATACATTCACACACTAATATCTGGAACTTTTAAAGCATATAGTCTTAGATTTCTATACAAATGCAATTGTTCCTAAAAAATGAACTAAATAAAATAAAACCAAAAAACAAATTTGCTACTTATATCCATGAAGAAACTTTTCTCAGGTAGGGAGGAAATCTGAATATCAAAGTATAAAAAGTGATGCCGATGTAAGGTGATACTTCATCGTTATTTGTTTTTAGTCCAAGTATGGTTTTATGTCAAAATAAAATTTTATCATCATTAGAAAAGCTGAAATAAATACACTCACAAGCACAATAATTATATAACAAAAAGAGTATAAGATTTCATGTTAAATATTACAATATGACAAGAAGCAAATAAATATGAAAATATAGCAAATATACACTTGAATAGTCAAAAAAATTTCACAGGTACTGATTAGAGTTTGAGCATAAAACTGGGAGAAACTAAATGAAAAGAGTCGTTTTCAATGTAAGCCTATAGAGATTTTATGAAACATTCGTGAAGTCAAGTTATCCTGCGCCAGTGGACACAAAATTCAAGGATGTTCCCTTGTCTCTACTTCTGTTTGTTAAGGAATCTTTTATAACTATTCTTCCAACAACTTATGGCAAACATGTCATCATAGGTTGCCATCAATAGTAGTGATATAATTATTATTTTCTTGAGGACATGCCTATATCACAGCAGAACTAATTTTGGGGTGAAATAGTAGTTGGAGGACCCCTTGACGGATCTGCTTAGTTTTAACACTATAGATGATTGGGTTGAGCACTGGTGGAACCATTAAGTAGATATGAGCCATGAAAATGTGGACGAGGGGAGAGGAATGCTTGGCAAAACGGTGGACAATAGATAACCCAATCATGGGCACATAGAGAATGAGAACAGCGCAGATGTGGGAGGCACACGTGTTGAGTGCCTTCAGTCTCCCCTCACGGGATGCATTTCTTAACACAGAATGAAGGATGAAAACATAAGATACTAAAATGCCCAGAGAGTCCAGGCCCCATAGCAGAATAATCACAACCACCCCATATATAACATTAAATTTAATGTCTGCACAGGCAAGGCGAATTATGTCCTGGTGCAAACAATAGGAATGAGAGAGGACATGGGAATGGCAGAAGGAGAAGGAAGCTAGATGAACCAGAGCTGGGATTGGCACAATAGCACTCCTGAGCAGGGCTGCAATCCCAATCTTGGCAATCAGTTTTGGGGTGAGAATGCTAGCATACCGTAGTGGGTGACAGATAGCTACGTATCGGTCCAGGGCCATGGCCAAAAGCACAGATGATTCTGTGAGGGAAAAAGTATGAATCAAAAACATTTGGACCACACAGATATTGAACTGGATCTCCCTGGAAATGGACCAGAGGACTCTGAAAAGCGTTATCATCGGGGGCAGGGACATGGCCATGTCGGTGAGAGAAAGCATGGCCAGGAAGTAGTACATGGGCTCGTGCAGCCTGGGGTCTGTCCGGACAATATGCAGGATGGTGCAGTTGCCCATTACTCCAACAAGGCAGAGGAGACAGAAAGGGATGGAAATCCAGTGGTGAAATTCTTCATAGCCAGGGATGCCTGTGAGATAGAATGTGGAGAACAGGGTGCTGCTGGCATTTGAGGTTGCCATGGGGTCACTGTTCAACCACAGTCCAATTCCACAGTCACACGGCAGTGAGGAGGACACTTGATAAATCCAAGACCTGCATAATGAAAAGAAGGGGAAAAAGATAACTATGAAGAAATGGGGAGAAGTTTTACAAATCAGAAGAGGAATAAGTGATGGTGAGACGTTAGAAGAAGGAAAGATAAGGGATTTGAAACAAAGAGTTAAAGAAAATTTGGAAATACATTTTTGCACAGGAAGAGCAGAAGTGTTGGTGGTGATGGGAAAAGGAAAGAAGAGGGGAGAAAAAGAATTAAGATATCTTATGTACACCTACAAACTCCCAATGATAAATGTAATCGTTACATACTGAAGACACGTACTAATAAAATAAAAAAAGAACAAAGAAGCTAATCAAAACTTCAGTGTTTAACTCTACATTCTTAATCCATCCCAACATTTCTGCTTTATTTTTGCATTTTTTCCTCGCTGGTTATTATCAGTTATCCATCTGTACTAACCAGTATCTGCACTTATATCTCCAACATGGAAATCCATTCAACATCCTCTCTAAACATGGATGACCTTCCAAGGACTATCCAGACAGGGCAACACACACACACACACACACACACACACACACACTCACAAATTCTAGATTATATCTCACTATATAATTTTATTAGAAATTTTCTTGTCCAGAGGTACCGGACTGATACTAGCTTTTTTAATGACCACTCTGGTGATTCACTGTGGTTCCATTATTTTCTTTCAGGAAATAGAACACCATATAAAGAACGTTTACAGAATTCAAGAAATAATTGGACCACACCACTCTTGTTCTTACTCATCTGTTGCCTATTGTATAATTTATGTCTCAAGACTGGCTTTTTTCTATCAGCTGTATTATCAGTATGTTTTACCCCCTCTTCCTAAGCACTAATTTCTGCTTAAGACAAACTTTACTGAAATAACATATAAATTTTTAAAGAGAATCTTTAAATAAAGCATACAATTTAGAAAACACTGACACAGCTCTGGCTATAGTTTTAAAAATTAAAAAATGTCTTCCTGTTATACTCAAAACTGGTAATTTGTTTAGAGACTAGCTCCATACACCAAAAGAAAAAAAATGATACACAAGACTTAAATAAACATAGAGTAGAAACTTATAATTAAAGAAAAAGCAAAGTTAAAAATATTGGAATTGCTATTAACCTATCAGCATCTGACAGTGACGCTAAATGATCTATATACAAAGGAGAAAATATCTTACTAACTCATTCTGTGGTCAAGAGAAACATCACTGAAGCAACAAATTTGAGCTATCCCTCAGAATCCAGCTTTTACTCTCTTAAAGTTTTATAGGAGAATTTACAATCCATGGGATAATTACTCTGACAAGTAAATAAACGTGCATATTCCTGTGTTGCAAAACCTCCTCAGGCTTTTGAAACTCTCATTTTTATTTCTGTAAGTCTCATGTACTTAAGCTCCATTTAATGGAGATGCTTAGTAAAGACAATTTTCTGGGAAATAAAAGACTATCAACAAGTGCCTTTCCCACTGCTTATATTATCATTAAATTCTGTCTAGATGCTGTGTGACCCGTTGCACACAGCCATGCTGCTTTTCTCACTCTGCCCTACAACCGCACCAAAGCTCAGTGCTCTGATGTTGAGATTTCACACCATAGCACTTTTTGCATCTGCACTTCTCATGAATTTCAATATTCAGATTTCCAGTGCTTTCCCATATTTTTGATCCTTCCTTTCAATTTTCTCAATCATCATCAGACCTAGGAAATCTGCCTTTTCCCTCCTCTCTGTTCAGTTAGTTCCCACCATTTCCCTGACCCTGAAATATCTGTCTCTTACTAGCAAGAAGAGGGAAATACATAATTAATTGAAAGCAAGAAATTACCTCACTGAAGGCCCCCACCTTGATTCAAGTTTAGCTATTTTAGAGCTTTTCATTGAGGCTTTAAGAAGAGGCGCAGCAATCAAATTTCCTCTTACCACTCTTTCTCTTATTCAGCAGTCACATTGAGCTAGGTTACATGGAATTCTGATTTGAAAGTTTACTTGCTTTGTAGTTATAGATAAATAATATTTTCACTCTACAATAAAGTTGCCATCTTGGCCAATTGAAGATAAGAACAATTTGAAAGATTCGTACAGGAAATTAAAGAAATATACTATTTTACAGTGAAAAAATAGTGAAATTAGCATATGTGACACATCAAATACCATTTTTGCTAAAACATTTTAAAATGTCAATTAAAAGTAAAAGAAATCAGTAAGCAATGTACTGTGTGAAAAACACTTAAAGTAATCATTGTGTGCAGTGATCACAAAGTGCTCATGATGATGAAGACGATGGCAGCAACTAACAACTAGACAGTGAAGGCAGCAGCAATCTTTAAAATGCATGAAAGGTCAGAAGAAACGCCGAGCATCTGGAGTATCCTTCATGCAGAAAAACAAAGAGTAGGCGATTCACAAAGATTAATCTAGGTAGCTGTGTGATAAGACTAGCTATTTTCTTCTCGATGTCATTCAGTGTAAACACAACACAGTCAGAGACATGAATTGCCTCATAAACTTTTCCTTTACCCCAGGATTACTCTGATAATTGCGAAAGGCCTACCTGTGTGCTTCGTATTCTATTCAGTGGCAATTTTAGAAGAAATGTGTTCAGGACACAGAGTGTACGTTTACCTAGATAAAGAATGAGATCCTCTAAACTTCAGTGAGCTATGAATCTGACCAGCCATGTTATTTTGAAATCTCCCCACCCACCTCACTGTGTCTCTGTTTCTATCTGCCTCTCTCTATAGATATATACTCACTGACTCTATCTATATATATATAGATAGATAGATAGATAGATAGATAGATAGATATACACTGATTAATAACTAATCTTATTATTCTATAATTTCTTATAGTGTGAAAATGCTTGCTTGATTATTCAGCTCCTATTGTCCCTGATAATATCATTTCAAACTTCTACACATGTCTACCTGATTTCTTCCAGCATGCCCTAGAATGGATTGAGAAACTTTGTATAGTTAGTGCATAAATTAGAAAGCCTACTTGCTATGCAAAGTGAAGTTGAGACTTCTCATATTTACTTAATTTACTTTGTTGGGAAGATCTATATGACAGAGTGAGAAAATTGTCAAAAGAAATTAAAAGCATACTGAAAGAATTTTGAAACTTTTTTACTAAATTTTAAGTCTTATTAAAAGCACTGATACTTAGGACTGGAAAGGACTACTTTATCTGGTGAATTAGAGTCTCCTTTTGAAATTACTGCTTTTTTATATTTGAAAATGCCCCTCCTTTTTGCTAAATAACATCCCATAGATAGATAAGAGCATTTTAAATCCTGTCTGTCTGAGAGTTCTAACTCAAATTTAGAATTCACAAGCATGAAAGTCAACAATAAAGACATTTTGGTGAAGATTGTGGCCTGAACTTAGCCGAGTACTGCTCCTTCCCTGAATTAGTCTTTGGGTTCTTCTCACACTTTTAGTACCCTCCCTCCTGACTTTTGCTTCTCAATATCCTCTTCTGTGTTTCTTCAAATGTCCTCTCACTTATGTGTTCACCCCGAGTCTCACATACATGACAGAATGGTTCCTCTTGCCATTAGTGAATGCTCTGGTCCTCAGTACAAGCATGATGAGCTAATAAGGCTTCCTCCAGTCCTTGGAGATATAAGGCCCCAAGGTAAATGCAGGACAGTGGCCATAACCCTCTGCCCACCTACATATCAGTTATGGCCTTTCCCAAGGTCCTCTCTCCCCAGCATCAAGATGCAGTGCCACATTACATTTAGGAATACAGAGAAATGAACTCTTCGGGAATTGTCAAATGTTTATTGCTTTAATATCTGGAATAGATGTGAGATGAGATGAGATACTGGTTTGCATCCATGACGTGAGAGGACAGCATAGAGTTTTTAAAGGGGTATAGCCAAAGAGAGGGACTTATTAAAAACTTTAACTTTGGAAGAGCATGTAGACTCTAAAATATCAGCCATTTTACATAACAATACTTGATAAAAATAAGATTCAGTTATTTGATTTACCATCTTCAAAATCATTCAATAAGCCAAGGAGTCAAAGTCATCACTCAAATCGTTTGAATATAAGTAAATATGATTGGATAAAAACTGGAAGACTAGCACAATGAATAATACCTGTACAAATTTGTCAGTAATGTTAGCTTCTAAATGCCTGCCAGATAGTTACATCATGCAATAGGTTGGCTTGTGGACTACTAACAGATTAAAAAGTATTTAAATAGTTTTGTGAATTTAAATTACACCACGTTTTTGCACATATACCAGTTTATAAAAAGTCAAGTGTCTGAATCAATTAATCTTCAAGTGGTATTGTATTTAACATGTTTAGTCGATAGCTATTTATGGAATTAATGACCTCAAAACAGGTAACAATTCTCAAAAAACATATTAGTTTCAAAGATAATCTATGAAAAGGAGAGACAATACCCTTTTATGAGAAAAATTTTCACATCTCAATCTTTATACATTCCCTTCTGAAATTACCAGAAAAATGATTTTTTCTTACTTCTCTCCCTGATTCTGAATTCAC
>RJWM01038920.1:0-16446 GCA_004363535.1 Dasyprocta punctata | reverse complement strand
TTTTTTTTTTTTTTTTTGTATTTAAAAGTATTTACTGGCAAAATCTAGAGCTTGAACACAAAGTGAAAAGAAAAAAAAACAGCCAGGATGAATAAATTCTACATTTGTGTAACCAAAGGTAGTGTCTTTTTACAATTCATGGTATTTCATATTGACTGTCTACAAATGACAGCCTTGATTCTGATAATTTGGCTATCACATTGATGGTATACAGTAAAGTCCAAACCTGGGTGTAAAACGAGTTAGGAAAACTCATGAATCTCTTATAGAACTTTTGGGTCTAATGGCAGTTTTCACCATTATTTCTGGGATTACTTGGCTCTACACAGTTTCATTTACCGTCCTTATCAATAAAACATTTATTATGGTGTCAGTATTTCTAGTTCTTGGATTAGAAAATGTTACCTGTTAGCTCCTCCCTTACTGTTGGTTTGCTTTAATATGTTAGGGAATGAAAATTTGGGATGTGAGATTATCCTTACAAAATGGTTTTAATTTGGGGGAATACATGTTAGTGCTGCTGCACTGTCAGACAATCATTAATACTATTGAATGGCTTGTTTGTGTATAAGTTTGAATAAAAGTTTTCAAATCTTTGAAGTTAAATATTCATAAAAATTCTTTCACTACAGCACTGTTACCATTACGCATTTTAAGTGAATAAAAAGATAGCTTAAATATATCCCAAGTGTTTGCTGCTGCCATAGAAATGGCATACTACCTTAATGAATCTTACACACAGAAATATTTCGTGAAACGTTGTGGCTTCCCCCTCAACATCCCAGAATTACAAACTTTGACTCCTAAACATTTAGTGAGATAAATGATTCAAGTAGCAGTAAAATTCCCGAGTCAGTTTGAATGGTTTATGACCTGAGTAAGTCTGCTAGGTAGTGCCTGTTTAACATGCTGTTGAAAGAATCGACAGGCATGTGGACAATTTCTTCAACAGAAAAAGGGATATGCAGAGCTTTTGTACACTGTTCATCATGATTCAAGTTTCTGTCTGTGTCACTGAAGTACCTATTCATTTTCTGAGATTTCCCAGATCTTGAAAAAGATTCAGTAGTGGGTTCTGGTATAGGTGGCTATAAATGGTAAGTGTAGTTATGACATACATGATGAAACAGTAGTTTTTAAAAACCAGACTCATACCTATGATCCATGTGTCAGAGTGTTGGGAGCTGTTAAAGATGGAAATTGACCACATGTTTAAGACTGGAGCATGGGAGACCCCGCCATGTTGGGCAGGGAGGCTCCGACCAGAAGACAACCTAGCCTGCCTTCCTGGTGAGTGTGCATGACCAGTGTGGACACCAGGAGGAGAAAGAGATGTGCCTCTTGTAGGCCTACCGGCACACAGGCTAAGTAAGTATCCAGAACTCCAACCCCCTACCACCACCAAGCAACCTGCTGGTTCAGAGGACTGGCTAAGTTGATAGCAACTATGGTACATAAAGCAACTAAATGCTTGTATTTTTCAGTTGATTTTGTAGGCCTGGAGCTGGTAGTCTGAGCATCTCTTGGGAAGATGATAGCATGCAATGTAGCAAATATGGGGAATTTTCCTCTGTCTAGTCTTTGAGGCCCAATATTGTTCTCATTGTTTTGGTTTATTCTGATTAATTTTTTTTGCTTTATTTCATACTCTGTTTTTATTGGTTTTGTTGTGTTTTGCTTTTGGGTTGATTTTACTATACCTGATGGAATGGTCAACTATTCTGAAAGTAACAAGGTATGCTGTGGTGGCTGTTATTTTCCTGGTGTCTTTCTTTGAAGTTCTGTACCAGTTCTATTGCTTGTTTTGTTTGACTTTGTTCTGTTGTTTTGTTGGATTTTAGTATCTTTAAAATTAAAAAAAAAAAGACTGGAGCATAACCATCTCAAGAACAAAGAGTACCTGGGGCAAGCAACGTGAAGGAGCCGCTTCAGCCCAGAGAGCACCTAGCCCCAAGACATTCTGAACAGTGGGTTGCTAGGACAACAGGGTGTCATGTGACATTAAGTTACTAAAAGGTATGAGCCTGCAGTGCGTGGCTAGTTCCTTTCCTCCCATCAGGAGAATAAGGGCTTCACCTGACCCCAGCTTTGTCTCTTATTTTCTCATCCTCTCGATGTCCTTCACCCCAAGAACCTCAAGAGCTGCATGGATCGTGGCAACAGAGTTTACTGGGTTATGGACAATAACCACCAACAGCCTCTCCTAAATCATGTTGGAAAAGATTTTCAAGGTCACTAGTATAACCTATAACAGCTTCATTACACATGGAATAAGTAGAATTACACATGGTGATAGATGTGCTGCTGTGACTCAAATTTAACATAAGTCCAGAATCAGAATCTGGTTCTTCAAAAGGCTGAGAAACTTCCATTGGATCAAAACCACCTTCCATGGTCAATGACACTAAGTTTATCCCATCACATATGTTTGCATTAAGGTCATACAGAAGATCGTGGCTTATTAGATTCTTCATCTGAATGTCAACAAGTGTTGGAGACCACTACAAAGCGACTCTGAGCAGGATTTAAAATTAACTAAATTGGCTTTTTGTTTATCTGTGAGCCTGTCTAAGGCCTAGGCCCCTTGCCTGGCGACAGGAGCTGATTCATAGTAAGTGAACCTCTATGAATCACTGGTCCTGGCTGAGGCCTGTAGTGGCCTGAGGCCAGAGATACCTCAAAGGGCAAGATAAGGCCACCACCGATGACGCCTGGCTCAGACCCAATTAAATAGATAGAGACCACAGCTGTAGACATCACACACCTGCAGGCGTCTCACTCCCACCGTAAATGTCATCATGGAGATAAGACAGTTCTCTTAAATTTGGCACAATTTACTACTTGGAGAAGTCCTTGAAGTGACTCCCAAGGTCCTGCTCATTCCCTGCTTTCCTCAGTATCCCCTCTCTTTGTTTATTATGAAAATAAATACAGGTGGCTGAGAGAGGCTCTTTGTCTTAGCCTTCATGATAGCCTCAGAGTCAAGAACTCTGCAAGGGGCTTTGATCCTCCTGGAGCCCTAAAATCATACCACTTGTCTCATTTATTTAAGCTTTCACTGTACACTCATTCGGAAGATTGGGGATCTAGGCCAGGTCCCCAATAAACAAGTGGATAAATTCCTGTCAAATTAGTACCAGGAAGGGTTTGAGAATTCAACTGCAGAAATGGTTTGTTCCTGCAAAGTCCTTGCTATTGGAAATCCTCTAAAATGTGCTGTTGGGACACAGTAACATGGCTTCATGAAGATTTACATCATGATTTACTGCCTGGATAAAGTTTATATTCATACCCTCACTGATACCACCTGGAAAAGATGAAGTGTCTTCCAACGAAATGCCCTCCAGAGAATATTCAGGCTGCGATGAAAGAAGCTGAAATAAGTCTTTCAGAAAGAAAGATGCATGTCTCTCATTTCTAGATTCAGTGGTCTTTGCTACCTCTTGGTCAGGTTTATCGACTGTTGTGTTTTCATTCTCATTATTCTGCTGCTGTAGTTATTTCTCCTGAGCTGATGCTGTTTCTTCATTCTCCTCCTGCTGGAAACTGCCAGCCAGATTCACACTTCTCTCTTAGTACCTCATTTTCCTGGCTTGGGCGTCCACCAGCGACGGGTACCTGCACTGCTGACTCCCCGCCTGCCTTCTCCTCCTCCTAGGCTGCCAAAGAGCTGCTGCGTGCCACCGGACACCGCAGCCTACAGTGCGCCCACTCCTCAGACAGACGAGGCAGTGGCGCCCAGCAGCCCATGGGTCCCGTCAGCGTGCCCATTCGCCACGCCATGTACCAGCCATTGCGCGAGATGAAGGGGACCCCTAGTGCGCTCACCTCCCAGAGCAGGTGGCCCTAGTGCGGCGCCACGGGGGTCCAGCTCCCGGGCCTTGGGGTGCAGAGGGCCGGCGGGCCCCCACGCACCAGCGGCAGGGTAGGGGCTAATCGAGTGGGCGGGGCGGGCCTTCTAGGAGCAGCAGCTAGTCGCAGAGCACCGCGTGTGGGAGCAGCAGGTAGAGGTCCAGGTCCAGCCAGAGCCCCGCCAAACTCAGCAGGGTAGGGAGGTACAGGAGGCCGCCCCAGGCCGCCCCTGAGGGCTTCAGGAGCTTCGTCTCCCGCCTAGCGCCGGGGCTGCCCTTGCCACGCCCACAGGCTCCAGAGCTGCTCCGGCCGCTGTGTGGCGTTCAGGACCCGCGCCGCAGGCACCTGAGAAGCTGGGAAGCTGACGGTGCGCCCGGGCGCGCAGCGGTCGTCGCAGGCTCCGCGAGCCCCGCACAAAGGCGGTCTCTGGCAGCAGGCTCTGAGCTTGAAGCGGTCTGGGTTAGGGCGAGGTGGGGGAGGGGCGACCTGCAAGCCGAACCTGCCCGGATGCCCCTGGTCAACGTATCTGCTATTTTTCCATAGACCTCTGCCAATGTATCAAGTTTTCTCAAGAGAGACTTTCTTCACCACCATATGAAAAACAGCACCCACTCAAATTCTTTGTCACTCTACCCTATTTTATTTTACATAAAGTCTTATCAGTACTGAACCTCAGATACTTATAATACATAAATATAACATACATAGAAGTACAGCAGATTGAACACACACATTTTATTGACTTTGTTCTGCTTTATTCCTAGCTTCAACCCAGGAGTCGCTCAACAAATATTCGTTGGAGGACTAGTCTATTTCTTTTATTGTTTCCTTCCTTGAATGAAATGCAATCTCCAGGAGGGTCAAGACTTGGTTATTTTTGTGAGTTCGAGGCCCGCTTGGGCTACAACGCAAGCGCAAGGCTGGCCTGAGCTACATAGTGCGACCCTGCCTCAAAAAACCAGGGCCGGGAGTTTGGCTCAGTGGCTTAAGTGCCTTCCCTGGCAGGCGTGAGGCTGTGAGTTCGATCCCCGGTGCTGCAAAAAAAAAAAAAAAAAAAGACTTGGTTATTTTTAACTTTGATTCCACATTGTATAACAGGGCCAGCAGATAGCAAGCACTCAATGGTTATTTATAAATGAAGAAAAATGATGAATAATGGATTTCCACAATGTACTAGGCCTTCTACTGGGTGAGTGTGTATCAAACAAATCATGAAAAATACATAAAATGAAAAAAATTCAAGACATTATCAGAACATAAACCTAAATTCTGCTAAAGGAGTCAGCAAAATATTACAGAGAAAGTGATATTTATCCTTAGAACGTCAGGAAGAGGAGTGGTTAGCTTGGCTAAGTGAAGAAAACAATGTTCTAGGCAGATGGAACAACTCGTGCAAAATTCCTGAGGCAGGAAAGAAAATGGCAAGCTTGATAAAGAAGGCTAGTGTATGTATATGTCCACACACTTCAGTCGAAGAGCACCAGGAATACACAGGCAATTAAATAAATGGATTTTGCTACTCACTGCAGTGAAGGAGAATGCATGCCATGTGAAATCATGGAGCGTTCCAGAAAGGTCATGCTAGAGAAAAAATTTCTACAGGATTTAGACTTTGGTTGGGTAATTCTGGTATTTATGTCCACCAGGAGAACAATAAGGCCTACTCCTGAGTAAAAAGCTACTTTATTAACAGCAGAGAAGCCTAGTTATGGCAGACTAGGGCCCAAATATCAAGGACTATTTTCCTTCATACAATTAAAGTGCAAAGAAGTTTGGAGAACACGTCTGCCTCCTGAAGGTGTATGTTATCACCTGGAGCACAGAGTTAGTCACTGCTCCAGATACTGGCATACTGGGAGTTTGTCAAATAGTTATGTGAGTTTTTGGAAACCTTTTTGGGGAAGTATCCAAAGAGAGATATTAACTTTACTGCACTACATCCTATGCTAGTAATTTTTTTATTATTTCTCTACTAGTTATGCTATTGTGTTTTGAAAAGAAAATACTGAAATTATGGCATTAGTTATGGATTTGACGTTTTGTATGTTCCAGTTTTTGAGTACTAGGCAAAACCACTACCACTAGAACTAACAATACCTTTTTACCATTTCAGTCCCGAGATGCCTCAAACTCTAAATTTACATGTTAATAACTGACCTTTTTGAGACAGGTAATACCATAAAAACAAGGCTCAGGTAGTACCACCACCTGAAAATATTAAAGCATCTGTTTCTGATGAGGACTCAGGAGATAAAGAAGGTGGAACAACAAGTAATAAGTTCTTTGTTGCATGCAACTACACACCTTATTCAAGATGGCGCTGATACAGAGTCTGACTCAGATGGTCCCTCATGTGCACTTAAAAGATGACTTTCCTGATGAAGTTCATTCCATGTCTACCGTGCAGCAACCTCCACCATCAAGGAAGACAAAAGTGAAAAAAATTGTTCATAATTGAAAAAAGCTGACCAAACTGCCCAACCCATAGCAGGTAGAGTTATGGCACCACCAATCGATTTCTTCACCAAAATGAGAACTCCCACAGAAATTCTTGAACTTTTTCTTGCTGAATTCATCGTCAAGTACTCCAATTTACATGATTCAAGTAAGAGTGCACATTTGGCTTGACCATGTCTGAGTTCAAATGTTCTCTGGGAATATTTTTGCTGAGTGGTTACACCTCAGTTCCTAGAAGGTGTATGAGTTGAGAACAAAGAACAGTTGTGCATAATATACTGGCTAGTGCTGCCATGAGAAGTGGCCACTGTGAAAGTGTATCTCCTAATTTGCATGTTGCTGACAATGAAAATTTGGATCCAATGGGCAAGTTTTCCAAGTTACAACCCCTCATAAGTAAACTCAATAAAACATGTATGAAATTTGTTCCAAAGGAAACATATTTCAGCTTTGATAAATTCATGGTTCATTACTTTGATTGTCATGCAAACAATTTATTTGGGGAAAGCTCATTTGCTTTTGCTGTAAGTTTTGGTGTGGTGCCACCTGTTTGAGCTACATTTGGTGGTTTCAGATGTATCAAGGTAAAAACCCAAATACTAAGCATGAGAAATATGGTTCCTGTGCATCATTTGTCCTTTGGCTTATTGAAGCACACCCTGGATGCTCCCATTTTGTATTGTGTAACTTTTTCACCAGTATTGAACTTCTTGGTAAGTGCAGTTCAGTGGGTCATCAGACAACAGGTATAGTGAGAAAGGATCACATTGACAAAGCTCCAGTGGAATCAGATGTAGCTCTAAAGAAGAAAGAAGCACACTCAATTATTGAATTGATGGCAAAGGCAATATTGTCTGCAGATAGAATGATAAAACTATTGTTACCTCATCTGGGGTTGGTATTAATCCCCTGTATCTCATCAATTGTTATTCTCAGAAACTGTTGAAGAAGATACAAGTTCAGCAGCCGAACATGACCAAAGTGTTTATCCAGTTTAGGAGAGGTAGAGACAGAGTTGATGAAAACATTGATAATTATCAGGCATCAATCAGTTGAAAGAAATGGTATTCTAGCTCTCTTCTGTACTGCTTCAAATTAGTCTTACAAAATGCTTGGCAATTACACAAAACGTATGATGAGAAGTCAATGGATTTTTCTGGAGTTTTGTCAATGTGCGGTATGCCATTATCTGGAGACCCATAGTCATCCTCCAGAACCTGGCCAAAGCGGAAGGCCTCCTTGCAAGTGTAACATTGATTTACATTATGATTGCACAAATCATTAGATAGAGAAAATGAGGAAAGCAAACACAGTATGCTGAATGTCATAAGAACACAACTTTTCAGTGTGATGTTGCCTTATGTGTGAAATGTTCTGCTGAATATCACACTGGATAACAAGTGTCACCATTTCCTGAGACAAGAAACATGATTTTATAAATTATATAGTAGTGGTTGCTTAGTAGTCCATGTCTGGAATGCCACATAACTCAACAATGGAGCATTTAAAAAGTTTCTCCCTTCAAATACTTGTTCCTTCGATTTTTCTAGGTAACATATGAATTTTACACAAAACTTCAAAAAATTGCGACCTCAGGCATAAATTTAAGTTGGATTTTAATGGTCAGAAATATTGGTCTGAACTTGCTGATATTATTTACAAAGGGACACATAACTGATGTACTTGAACTTTAGGAATGGATCGGTGTATGTTAATCCAAAATTATAACCCTTGGGATAGTTACATGTGTTCATTGTATCACCTTTACGTTATTTTAATAAAATACTTCATAATTCACGTGTCTTGTATAATATTTACTAGTTGCTCGTTAATAATATGATACCAGTTACAGTCCAATTAATCATTTAATAGTTTTATTTAACATGTACTAATTTCTTACCGTGTACCAGCTATGCTAAGCACTTTCCTGTAATACTTTAAGTCTCACAAAAACCCTATGATGTTTTCTCAATCTCCACATTACTCATGAGGAAACCGAGGCCCCAGAGAAGTTAAATGATGGCACACAGGTGGGACAGGGTAGTAGGCTGACTTAATGGCCCTGCAAACTGTGTAGTTCCAAAAAGCCACATGCTCAGGGTGAGTACCTGAGCTTTCAGGCTAGTCATACCACCACCATTTCTCCCTGGGACAGGTTCTAGGCTGCCCTCTCATCCCCTAACCTCCTTCTCCTTCTCCACTCCACCTGGCTGCAGCTGCTTTTCACTCTCTGGACAGGGTTTGGGGTGAGTGAGGGAAAGGCAAGATCAGAACCCAAGTCTCAGTCTACCTGTGAGGAACATCACTCACTCTGTGAGTGTCCTTATACTGGAGGGAGCACAACACTCAATAGCAAATAGGAACACCATGACAATTTAAAAGAGTGACTGAGGGAGAAATAAAAAATTTTCCTGCTTTCAACACAGGCTTTCATTTACATTGGACACAAAACTCCTTATCATATTGTGTACATACATGTCAGAGAAAGGTCACAAAGTCAGGATTGCATAACTGAAAAGACCTTGTGACATCATTTTCTTTTCTATTCTTTCCTTAAACAAAGACAAAACAAGTGAATAAGTGATACATGCACACCTGACAATAATGATTGTTATGTTGAAATATGAAAGACAAAATTGAGATTTCATAGAAACAATGGAATGTATTATAAAATTAGTCAAATACATACACTAAAATGGAAAATTAGGAAATTCAAACAGCAGAATTAAGCATTCAAAATTTGAATTTGAAGCCTATTGGAAGCATCAAAGACAGGGGAGGAAAGAGAAAAGACCAAACAAGGGTCAAGCAGAAAGATACCAAGTGTATAAGTTTTGTTTTCGACATGTTAGAGATATGGAATGTGCACGGAGCTAGGGGTACAGATGATGAGTAAGATGGAAGCTAATATCTAGGGAGCCTTCATTGTGTGCTACACATTCTATATGAACTCTGCAGTCATTATCTAGAGACGAAATATAGACATGATAATTCTTCCTCTTGAAAAAATACACAAAGGTTTTTTAAAGCTTTTTCATTTTACAGTGCTAGGCATATAACCCAGAACCTTCCAAACGCTAAGCATGTGCTCTAACACTAAATTATACCATAGTGCCTTTAACCTGTTTCTGTGACAGATATATATGCACAGTAGTAAAATTTGATCTTTTAAGTATATACATCAGTGGCATTAGTTGCACTCAGTTTTACACAACTTTCACCATGAAATCTAAAACTTCTCATTGTCTTGAACAAAAGTGTCTGTATAATGGGGATAATCAGCCAACCCCTTTTATTTTATTGGAGCACTTTTGCAGTACATAATGTTTATAGTCACCTTAAGGAGTAGATTCATGTACTTCATATGTCTTAATTCTTCCTAATACCCTTCCATTCCCCTCTCCTGTTCTTCCTCTCCCCTTTTCCTCTCCCATGTCTCTAGACATATAATAATCACATTCATTGTGGGTAGTTACTACATGTACACAATACATCCCAATCCTTTCTATGTCCCCTTCTCCTCTCTCCTTCCCCCACCCTCTAGCTGTTGTTCCCCTTTCCATTTGCAAAAGGTCTATTTTCCTGTTTACCCATGTGTATTTCATTTTGTCCTACATTTCATTTATACTTTGGATTTCTCATGAGAGAAACCATACAGTATTCAAGCTTATGTGTGATTTATTTCACTTAACATTACGTTTTCAAATTGCATCCATTTTCCTACAAATGACTCAAGTTTATCCTTCTTTATAGTAGTCATATTCTATTATGTAGAGATACCACATTTTCTTTATCTATTTGTCTGTTGATGGACATATATGCTGCTTCCAAGATTTCCTCTTATGACTTGTGCTGCTATAGACATCGGTATGCATGTATCACTGTTATGTGATGTCTTTAAATCTTTTGGAAAGATGCCTAGAAGGGGAAGAGCTGGGGCAAATGAAAAAAATTTTTTTTGGTGGCACTGAGGATCGAACTCACAACCTCATGCATGCCAGACAGACACTTAAGCCACTGAGCCAATGTCCCAGCCTTAATTTTTTGAGGCAGGGTTGCACTATGTAGCTCAGGTTGGCCTTGCACTCACATTGTAGCCCAAGCCAGCCTCGAACTCACAACGCTCCTCCTACCTCAGTCTCCTAAGTGCTGGGATTAAAGGCATACACCACCATGCCCGGCTGCAAATGAAATTTTTATTCTAGTTTTTCGAGGAATCTCCATACTGATTTCCATAGTGGTTGTACCAGTTTACATACTGTCTTAGTTACTTTTCCCTCGTTGCCAAGACAAAATACCTGACGCCCAAAATTAGGGAAGGAAAGGTTTATTCTTACAGTTTCTTGGGAGTTTCAGTCCATTAGTTGGCTCAAAGTCAGCATGGGGTGGCAGGGCTGCCGTTCATGGTGGCTGCAAGCTGCAAGGCACACTGGCCAAAGAGAAAGAGGGCGGAAGTGGAAGACCCACCTTCCCTTACACTGTATCTTAGCTCCACCCCTAGGCATGTACAATGCTCACATTGCCCATCCCAGCACTAGGCAACAAACTGAACACAAGCACTAGACTCAGTCCCATCAAAAGTATGAGGACTTGGGGGTACATAGCATATCACCCAATACACATACCCAGCAACAACAATGAAAGGATTCCCTTTTCCCTGCAGCCTCTCCAGCATTTGTTATTGCTTGGTTTCTTCATAATAGCCACTCTTTCTGGAGCTAGATAAAAATCTCAATGTTGTTTTCATTTGTATTTCTTGAATGGCCAGTGATGATGAATATTTTTTCATACTTTTATTTCTTCTGCTAAGAAATATCTATTCATTTCAGTTGCCCATTTTTTGATTGAGTCTTTTATTTGGGAGATTTACTCCTTTTGAGTTCTTTATATATTCTAGATATTAATCCTTTGTCTGAGGGTAGATGGAAAAATTTTTTTCCACTCTGTAGGTTGACTCTTTACTCTGTTGTTTCCTTTGTTATAGAGAAAATGCTTAATTTCATATAGTCCTGTTTGTTGACTTTTGCTGTTTTTACTTGTGCAACTGGAGTTTTGTTCAGAAAGTCCTTGTCTATGCCTACGACTTTAAGAGCTTACCTATTTTATTTTCCAGTACGTTAGGTGCTTTTGTTTTAATATTTAGATGTTTGATCTATTTTGATTTTTATTTTAGTTCAGAACATAGTGAGAGATATTGGTCTAGATTCAATCTTCTGCATTTGGATAACCAGTTTGCCCAGCACTATTTGCTAAAGAGGCTGTCTTTCTTCCAGTATATTTTTTGTTGTTGTTTGCACTTTTGTTAAAGATCAGGTAGCTGTATGTCCCTGAATTTATTTCTGTGTCCTCTAGTCTGTTTCATTCACCCACGTCTGTTTTTGTGCCAGTACTATGCTGTTTTGATTACTGTAGCTTTATACTATAGCTTAAAGTTTTGTTATGTCTCCTGCTTTGCTCTTCTTGACCACAATTGCTTTTGTTATTCTGGATCTTTTCTGAATTTTAGGATTCCATATGAATTTTAGGATTATTTTCTGTAGTTTTATGAGGAATGTTACTGGTATTTTGACTGGGATCGCATTACATCTGTATATCAATTTTGGAAGTATCCCCATTTTGACATTATTGGTACTGCATACCTAGAAACAGAGTATCTTTCCATTGTCTGATGGTCTTATTATCTCCTTTTTCAGAGTTCTATAGTTTTCATTGTAGAGGTCTTTCATTTCCATATTTAGGTTAATTCTTAAGTTTTAAATTTTTCTTGGTACTACTGAGAATGATAGTTGCCTAATTTCTTTCTCAATGAGTTCATTCTTGGTGTATAGGAATGCTACTGATTTTTGTGTGTTGATTTTGTATATCGTTACATTGCTGTACTTGGTTATTAGTTCTAGAAGTCTTTTGCTGGAATTTTTTGGATATTCTGTATAAAGGATCACATCATCTGAAAATAATGACAATTTGAGTTGTTACTTATCTGTAATTATCGCTTTTTTCTTTTTCTTGATTGATTGCTTTGACTTTTTTACCAATTTGAACAAAAGTGGTAATAGGGGACATCTTTGTCCTATTTATGATTTTAGAAGGAACATATTCAGCTTCTTCCTGTTAGTATGATGGTACCAGCCAACATTATTTTCAAGGAAATTCCATTAGCTCAGATAGGGTTTAGAAAAGTAGGGGGTGAGGGAGAAAGAGAGGGATACTGGCTAACTCTATAGGGGGAAAATCTATTCACTGTTTCTATTCATTTAGGTCACATCTTTATTTACACACTCAAGATGATAGACAGTGACAGTATCACTGCACTACTTACTTTGTCTTATCTTGAAATCAAATAATTCACATCACCTATTTCAAAACATATTTTTATGACAGATGGGGAAATGGAAATAATCTGTGCTGCTTCCTTGCTCCTTCTTACTTACAGTGAACAGATAGGTCTTCACCTTGTTTTGGCTTAACTTCTAGAGAGAGTATTTAATAAAATTACCATATGTTCGGAGGAAGCAGAAAGTGTCAGGAATGCAAACCTGAGTCTATGAGATTATAGGGACTCATTAATATTCTCATGACATACAAAAAATTTACGAAAATTTAATAGTATATATGTAAACAGGTTTAATCCTGAGTTGTTGAATAATGGTAATTCTTTCTCTGCCCATGTTCTTCAAAACTCACAGTAAAGCCGGGTGTGGTGGCGCACGCCTTTAATCCCAGCACTCGGGAGGCTGAAGTAGGAGGAGCGTTGTGAGTTCGAGGTCGGCCTGGGCTACAACATGAGCCCAAGCCTGGCCTGAGCTACATAGTGCGACCCTGCCCCAAAAAACCAGGGCTCGGAGTTTGGCTCAGTGGCTTAAGCACCTGCCCCGGCAGGCATGAGGTTGTGAGTTCAATCCCAGGCACCGCAAAAAAAAAAAAAAAAAAAAAAATCACAGTACAAACTCTTGAGTCTACAAATGCTGGTGAGTACATGTATCTATGTAATACTGGAATACAGAGGGTTCCATTGGCCCGATGCACATCTCAGGAGACTCAAGAGTTAAGAGAAGGAGATGAAGGGCAGATGAGAATTGTTTTACATAACCTGGGCATTTAAAAAAAAACATGGTAATAGACCAAAGCTGACATAATAGAGAACAGCTACTTGTCTCCATGGATGGCAACCTGATATTGTCATAAAGGGGACTTGTTTGGCTTGGTAAAAGTTTTCAGAAACTTTCCTTAATGTTCTAGTGGATATGAGGTAGGTAGGAACTCGTGAGACCAAATGCATGACAGATTCATTCCTGTTGATTATGGTCAGACTTGCCGCTCACACAAGCAATGCAGCAGCATCTCTGAGGATGGTAATAAGGCCAGCCTCACAGCTTCTTTAGGGGAGTGTTGAGCTTGATCTGTGTTGATGCACAACTGAGTGTGATCCCACATATCGTGTGAAAACTGGCTATGCAGAATGGGTAGCAGGGAGAGTATGGGGCAGTGCGTCTTTTGTACGTGGTGTTAGGTAAAATACCACAGACCAGCTGGATTAAAAAACGGAAAGTTATTTCTCAAAGCCAAGATCAAGGTGGTGGCAGAGGTGGTTTTCAATTAGGCATCACTTTTTGGCTTTCAGATGGCCAGTGCCTACTTGTTTCTTCTCAAGATTACGCCCGTAAGGATGCTGACTCCTGAGTGTTACCCTGTATCTGAATCTTCTCATTTGAAAAGTCACTGGTCAGACTGGATTAGGGCCCACTCTGACTCCCTCTAACTTAATTAGCTCTTAAAGCCATACTGCAAACATGGTCACAAATTGAGGTGCTGGAATTAGTACTTTAGTATGTGAACTTTGAGGGGATGCAGTTGAGTTCTACTAATCACAGTTTGCTCAGAGACTCTGTCAGCCCCACCTCTGCCAGCATCTCCTACTATCAGAACATGATCAGAAGAAAATTCACTCCCTTTTTGACATGGAGGATGCCTAGCACTCTGCAGAGCAAACCTCCCTCTGGGGAGGTTTTCCGTAGTGCTTTTGAAAATCTATAGGAGTGGCTCTGACCCATGACATGGGGAAAGATGTGCCCGGGGAACTCACAATCAGAATGCTGAACGGTCACCTAGAATTTCCTCTATAAGCCTGTCATTCCTCCTGCATGACATAGAGATCAAATCAATCTTTGCTTATGGGGCTGTTGTGAGGACTGAACAACATAGCAAGTGCAGAAAGTGCCTGGATAGAGCGTGTGGTTCCATCCTTGTGAGTTCTTAACCATTAGTCCATATTCAGTTTCTATCTTTCACTACTTTGTGGATCAGAATATCAGTGATTTTGTTCTTTGTGACTGGATTTGTTGGTGAATGAGCCAGCAGCATTTCCTACCAATGCCCAATTTTAAAAGAAAAAGAGCATTTTTTCTCAAAGCAGAAAATGTACAGTTTGGGGTTGATGGGGTATGGAAAAAATCTGGGCTTTTCTAATGTAACCATGGATACGCCATTTCATTTCATCCTATGATGTTTCTGCCCTTCTTTCCACCTAGGGCTGGCTGTGAGACTCAACTCTGTCCAGTGAAGTACACAGGGTCACTTCTGGGAGCTTCTGTAGAAGAAACTATTTCTTCATAAGAAGGGTTGATGTGAGAGAGGATGGTCCTACATGAAACGTGGTATAGATTCCTAGAGCTGTTGTAGTCATGTTTTGACAAGTATAAGGTCAGAGTCAACACATTGAAAACAGTCAAGTAGGAGGATGGAAGTTAGGGTGTCCTTGTGGAATCTGGTCAGCTGAACCAGTGCAAGTATACTCTAGACATCTCATCACCAGACAAAAAGTAAGCCCCAGTTCATTAATGGCACTAAATCATAATTATTTCTTTCTTACCTTTGTTTTTAATTGATACAAAAACATTGACATTTTACATATTAACTGGGTACCATATAATATTTCGATACATGTATATGCTGCACAAAATTTAACTCAGGTTAAATGTATCTGTCTCCTCAAGCAATTGGCATTCTTTGTGGTGAAAATTCATAATCCTTTCTGTTGGCCCTTAGAAATGTACATCATCATTATTACCTATAGTCACTCTACCATGCAATAGCACACCAGAGTTTTGTTGGAGAGTGGGCTGTACAGGGTTAAGTTGTTGAACTGGGAGACCTCTGGCTGTGCTGGGAAAACTCCTACTCACAGTGCTATGATAACACCACAGCTGAGGTAGCCAAGGACACTGGCTGCTGACACTCTCTTTTCTGGAGCAATAAAACTGCCAACCTTAGAGATCAGACTGTTCTCTTAATTGGCAGAATTTACTGGTTGGAGAAGTCCTTGATCCCTTTGTATCACACTTTTAAATTTTGTTACAGGACTAAAGTAGTATATAACTGAGCCCTGTTTTCCACTAGTGAAGCTACATTTTGTGTTCTCTACCCAGTGCTCCACGATTTTTGAGGTTTTCTAGTGTGGCTGGTAGAAAAAGGCATTATTTTTGATCCTGCATTCCCCTCAGACACTGTTAACTCTAATTGTTTTAGGTGATTATTTACCTAGACTTGGACACTTTCCTCATATACATTCTCTGATTTGATCAGTCCTCAACTGAATGCTGGAGGGAAATCTTTGTAAATATCTGGAGTTTTACCCCTGCAGCTGTCTCTTCTCTGTTACTCTCTCTTGCATATGCTAACCAACTTTGTCTCCTGAAACTTTTAGCCTTGTCCCCTCAATGAACCACAGCCCAGAAAGCCTCTCAGGGCAATGCACTGGGACAATCTTTAGGTTCACTTCATTTGTTTTTAGTTACTCAGAGTTCACTGTTCTTCATTACTTTATCTCTGGACTTCCAGTGTCTTCAAAACTGTTTCATATATAGTAGTAGAAATATTTTTGTTGTCTCAGCTGTGTGAATAAATCTGATGCTTTTTACTCCATATTGTCTATAACAGAAAAATAAATATTTGAACTGAGGTATTTTACATGCAACAATGTGCACTACTCATGTGTGTTCAGCTCAACTATTTACACATGTACAATTATCATACAGATCAAGATATTAAACTTTCAAACACTAGCTATTTTGTCTTTCTTTTTTTGAAACTTAAAAAATCTTTTTTTTTTTTTTTTTTGCGGCACCAGGGATTGAACTC
>RJWM01038919.1:0-16447 GCA_004363535.1 Dasyprocta punctata | reverse complement strand
TAAATTAATCAAGCAGGCATTTTTATTATGTAATATTTTGTACATGTAAAAGAATATAAGACATCAGTATAAGGCATAAAGAACCAAATGTCTGCTTTGCCAATTTAAGCTTACTGTGTGATCCTCCCTGAATGAAATCTCCTTTAGCTGGCCATTTTTCCTCCTCTCTTCCCAGTCTAATGTGCCTGTCTGCACACCCAGCTCAGCTTTCCTTTGCTGTCACCACCTCCTTGACTTGGCATGGCCTGGCCACAGAGCACATAGGCTGGGGTTGATCACCCTGGGCAGAATATACCCCGTACCCTAGCTGCCTTCCTTAGGGTACAGTTTCCTTTACCTGCAATAACCCCACCCACATGTCCCACATCTCTGCCTGTCACACCCACCTTTCTTGCTACACCGCAAAGTGTCATGGTTTTCCCAGCTCCTGATTTCTCCGGGCAGCTGTGCTTCTTCCTCCTCTGAGCCCCTTTAACACATGGGTGGTTTTTCTTTTCTCTTACAGCATAGCTGTTATTTTACTATTTTTATTGGGGTTAGATTTTTTTTTTTATTTAAGCAAAGAAAAGAAAAAAAAAAGACATATATAACAAAGACAACAAGCAAAAGAGACAAACGAGTAGAGTAAATGCACAACAGTAACATTGCAGGTTTACAAAACCGGATGATAGAAACTTGACAATGGTTGCAATATTGCGCATCGTTATCTTTAAAATGGTTACTTACATTATTAACAGATATAGACATGTAAAATTGATCTAATCATATGAGTATTAATTGTTCTTTCTCAATAACGAATACATTCAGCAGGGGTTAGATTTTTTTCCAGATGTTTTCTCACATATTGGATAGTTGGCTTTTTGTGACTAGTCCCATGCCTTTGAAACTGTAGAGCCTTGTAGCACACCTGTGTTTAACAAACATTCAGTAAATAATAGGATTAGAAAGGATCAAACCATCCTCCTCCAAAGCCCAACTCACATCTTCCCTGAAATCTTGTAAAATCCAGACACCTATCTGTCCCTCTAGGGAGACAAGGGCTCCTTGGGCCGGAATGTAGTTGACGTTTGATAAATATTGGCTAGTTGATGAATATTTGCAAACAGTCTGCCCAAGATAAAGAACTGGACTGAGTACTTTCTGTGGTGGAAAGTTGCTTAACCTGTATCATATTTCGTGAAGAATAACCCTCACATAATGGATATCTAGAGTCATGAAGTGGGAATGTAAAGGCAGAGCAGTTATGATATTGCATATGCATTTTCATGCATACAGATAAAATGTTGCAGTTCTCAGAAAGTCACTGTAAGGGTTTGAAGTCTCTCTGTGGTCTCCTAGGGGATGAGGGGTTCTGAGGAAGATTTTTATCAGCCCAGTCTCAGTTGTTGATACCTTTAACAAAACACAAACTGCTTTGCCTCAGACAATACCAAGAAAAGCATGCAAGATACTTCGAAACAATGTTTAACAGTAAAATGTATTTATGCCTTTGTGCTGTCATAACAGCATTTGGAGAAATTAAGGTTAAAAATGTCCACTATCTATTTCTAGTTTTCTGTGCTGCCTTCCAATCCTCACCCATATGTATGGAAAGAAACTTTCATTCCTGCCAGAAATAAGCGTGCTGGCATTACCCAATTATAAGCATCAAACGTAATAGACAAGCTTCATGAGCACCCACTATGTGCAAAGCCCTGTAGTGAGAACAGGAGACACAGAGTTACTAGATAACTGCTCTGTGCCTGGAGCTGATCTGGTCTGTGAGTAAAAGTAGAGATTAAGGAGTCTCACCTTTCAGGATGGTAAAGTAAACATCAAAGCTATAGAAAAGTAGTACGTCAGAGGCAGGGGACTATGGGAAAAAAAAGTGAAATGAGAGGGTTAGAAGGAACTACTACTTAATGAGAATCGTCAGGGACATCTTTTCCAAGGTTAATATTTAAGCAGAGATCTGAAAAGTCTGGGCATACTGATGCATGTCTGTAGTCTCAGCTTGAGTTCAAGAGTTCAGGACTAACCTGGACAATGTAGACCCCAATCTCAGAAAAGAAGAAAAAGCCGAAACCTGAAGGAAGGAGTGGTAGGTGAAGAAGTATGTTCCAAGCAGAGGTGCAAAAGCTCCAAGGTAGGCGTGTTTTAATGTGTGCAATGGACAGAGGCCTGTGTAGGGAGTGTAGTAAGGGGCATAAGACGGGAAACCATGAAGTTAAGAGAAGGAGCAGGAGGCTAGAGTTGTGCCATGTTTGAAGCTGTGGTAAGGACTTGAGCTTTTATTTTGAGTGTGATGAGAGTCAGTGGAAAGTATTGATCTCATTGTGGACAACAACCCCAGGGACAAGGAATAGAAACAGGGAGAACACTGGGGAACTATTGAAGTTATTCATGAGAGAATCTGCGATGACTTGGACCTTGATTTGGGGGGAAGTGGCATAGCAGTCAAGTTCTGGGTCTGTTTTGAAGGTAAAGCCAGCAGGACTTCTTTTCATGTTGACTATGGGTGTAAGAGAAAGGAGTCAAGGGTGAGCTGGAGGTTTTGGCCTGGGTACCTGATAAAGTGGAGAGGATATACAGAGTCTATCTCAGGAAAAGAATTCTTAAACAACAGGAATTATGGAAGAATTTGAGAAGAACAGGCCTGTGTGGCACAATCAGAAGTTTTATTGGAATTCTTGGAATTGGTTGTCCTTGCTCCTGAGTTTGGACAGTCACGGTACTCTTTCCACTTGAGCCCAAATGTAGCTTCAAGATCTCAACACTGCTACAGAAATCCACTCCAGGAATGAAGAACATTCCACTTCGCTGCCACTGACAGAAAATCCAAGGGGTGTGCACTGAGAGGGGCAGTGTTGGGGAGAGGGATATCCCTGTGGACTGGTGTGGTCAGGAAAATCGCCAAAGGAGGAACTTGAATTGAACTTTTTTTTAGTTAGGGATCCTGACTGCAAATAACAGAAAACCCAAATTCAAAATGGCATAAGCCATCCAGGAAATTATTATTAACTCTTATGTCAAGAAGTATGGAAATTAAGCATCACAGGGTCACCCAGTGAAACTTGTCAGGGACCTGGGTCTCTCATTTCATTCTGCCATTCTTAGCACATCAACTAGCTCCTCACTTCAGCAACTCCAGGCATCACTGTTTTACTATTTGAATTTAGGGACATTAAAGGGTCTAATCCCTTTTGTTTCCAAAGCCCTACTGGCAAACTATCCTGGGGCCCCAAGTCTCTTCCTAAACTGTCACTCCTTAGGGTGAAGTTACATGATGAACTCAGACCAATGAGGAGTTCTGAGCACCAGATAATAGCTGGGACTTGCCCAGCAAGGAAGAGAAGAAACATAGTGGATAACTTGATCACTAGCAGTATCTGCCCCAGCCTTGAACGTTCAGAAGGAATTGGTGCTAAGTAGCAAGGGAAGATATCCTAGATGGTGTGAAAAGCTTGAGCAGAAGCTCAGAAGCGTGAAAGGTGTACAAGATGTCCATCAGACAAGTTGGCTGAGTTGTGCAGTTTGGCAGGAAATGAAGGCCAGCGAGAAACCATAACCACAAACCTTACTGGCAGTAATCAGAGGTCTTCACCCCAGTCCTTGCAAACCATAGATCTAGAAGGACAGTACATCTCAAGGATGAAATTCTTGAAGAACTCTTGAGGCTTGGCTAGTTAGACTAGGAAAGTCCCCTGTTAATATTCCCAAAAGCAGATTCACTTGTGGAGAAAATGGAACGTCCTTAATTTAGGCCCTGTGCTGACACTACATGTAGTGGGGTGACTCAGACAGAAAGCAGAGCACTTGGGACAGAGATTTCCTTTGGAAAACAGCCAGAAACTGATACTGATTATTGACCATCCCTGTTTTCCTTCAGATTATATATCAAACCCTTTCAGTTGCAAATAATAGAAATCCAGCCCACGCTGGTTTAAATAAAAAGGAAGCTTAGTAACCCCTGACACTGAAAAGAATTTATCCAGAGCCATCTAGGTAAAAATCGTCAGTTTGGCTTTGAATTTAGGGCTTCTGATCCCAAGCCTGGTGTTCTCGCCTACTTTGCCAGTGAAATTGTTCATTGTGCTGTGAGTCTGCATGCATATTTTAAGAGAGAAGTTCTTAAAACAGCACAAATGAAATCAAGTTGAAGAGTCAGCTCAGGGAGTCGCCATCACTTGAAGGCTGACAATATGTAAATGGTAAAATAAAGAACATCATTAAACTCAAGGGCATGTTTTAATAACAGTTAATTAACTTTTACAAGACAATCAGCAAATATTTTCCCTCTCTGCTGCAATGGGTCCTAGGAAGACCATTTAGAATACAGAGCCCCAGGCAGTCAGTGCAAATGGGATTTCCCCCAGCAGCCTCCTTTACAGCCAAGCGTTTGTCTGTAGAAGAATCTGCTCACCCTCCTTGGTCTCACCGTGCTGACACGCACCATCATCAGCTAATAGGGTGCATATTGGTTGACGGAATTGAATGTGCTCCTGGCTTCTCCCTGTGGGAGTCATTTCAGGACCTAGTGAGAGCATCCATTCATACTTCCCCGCCATCTAACTTTCATCCTCCAACTCCAACTCTGGTCAGCGAGGCTGCCATATTCTCTGAGAAGCAGATGGCTCCACTGTGGACCTTAAAGCACACCTTTTAGGTAAGCACCTTTTCTGGGGCCCCAAAACCAGAGAGGGTTTCAGCCAGAGATACCAGCTACTGTCTCCAGTCTTCTGAGGCCCTGTCATATGGACAATAGACTTGTTCCTTACAGACAAAGGAAGAGTGGACAGAAATGATAGGAAGTAAAAGAAATCATTCTTCAAAACTCAAAGTAGGGTCTCACAGAAGAGGATAGAGGAAATTCTGCCTCGAGTGAGCTGATCAGGCCAGAAATATGATGCATTAAGAATATACCTACAGGTACAAGGTAGATTGTAGATGTTGTTATGGCTTACATCTAGATGTCTCCCCCATGCCTCATGCTGTCATAGGTGCGACTTTTCAGAGTTGACTTGATCTAGGGTGTGTGCTGCTGGGTTCAAGGATGTGATGCTGGAATTGATTTGCAGTGTGATGCTAGGATTAAGGCTGCCCCACCCTGGATATGAGTGCTACTTGCCCTAAGAGTGGGTAGCCTAGATAACATATAAGGGACAGAAAGAGGTTCACTGGTAGTCACTTGCTTCCTCACTACTTCTCTCCTTTGCTGCCTTCCTACCTTCTTCCCACCATGAACTCTTTCTCCTGTGTGATAGCCCTCTGCCATATCACCCTGTCTTGGAGCCACCTGACTATGGACTAAAACCTCTACCAGCTGTGAGCTAAATAAACCATTCTTCCTTTATCTTTAGGTGTTTATGTCCTCCTTTGTCTCAGCAACAAGAAAAGTAACCAAGACAGACGCTATAGCGTGTCTCCCTTGGGTATTAGTCTTGGATGGCAGAACACTCACATTACAGGTGGGACAGCCTCTGTGAACCCAGGTATTTTGATTTCAAATTCCCAAGGCTGGTCCCCAGATGCCAGGCTGGGCATACTCCTTTCAGATAGACTAGGGAATACAGTGAGTGCTGTGCTTGCTGGCCCATCTTGGCAGGGCACCAGATGCAGCGAGAGTGGACCAGCATGTGGAGTTCAAGTGAGATGGGCTCTGTAGCACTTCAGCAAGAACACAAGCTTCTGAAATAGAAGCTCAGCTGTGTGTGACCTAGCACCAGTAAAGTAACCTCTCAGCCTCTATTCCATCCTCTGTAACACTGGCTCCCATATTGTAAAATGACAGGTGATGGTGCACATTGATCACAGAGCATGGCATTAGCACAGCCATTCCTCCATATGTTCAATAGTGAACCTGTTCACCTCTTCCATCCCACCACATCTTCGGAGCATTGCTTTGGGTGCCATCCTTCTCCAAGCACTCACAGCCTCACTGAATTGTCACTCAAGGAGCAGCTCATCCATGTACCCTCGTAAGGAAGAGCCCAATGGATTCACTGATGCCCCAGTGCAGTCCGGCTCTTCTGTCTCACAGTAGTAGGACTGGCCTTGACCTCAGAAGAAGGAGATGCTGTACTTCCTTGGTGTGTACTGGGCCACAGCTCACAGGACCCTTCTTGCAGTTGGAGTCCCAGTCACCCAGAGGAGGCGCTGTGCTGGGGCTGCATTCTCAGGCTGCAGTAGGACCTAGGGCTGGTCTTGCCTCCTGCCAGGATTTCTGCTGAGGAGCTGCTCTCACCTGACCTCTGAGTGTCTGACTAGATACCAGAAGCAGCAGCAGCCATTATCACTGCAGCCACGTTTGAGCAGTGAAAAGCTTCAGCCCCTTTAGTCTCACCCAGGTTCTAGCCAGCTCTCCTAGAAACCCTCACCGGAGGCTCCATCTGGTGCCAGAACCTGTCACCCCCATCATTCCATCTTACCCACAGCAGCATGTGACTCATTCTGCCACTTTGTCTTATCACGAAGATTAGCAGAGAGGAAGCCTGGAATGTGGAGGCTAAAGACCAGGTTTGGAGCCCCAGCATGGCTGCTTGCTGGTTGATGACCTTGAGTAAGTGACGTCCTTTCCAGACTTCTGTTTTATTGCCTGGAAGATGGAGAAAAGAGAATAGCTATCCTTTCTACTTAATAGTGTATGTGTGAAGGCTTAATAAGATGATGATAATTCAGTGCTTATTTTCTTGAGAAGCCTTTAAAGCAAACCAGAGGTGAACTTGAGAAATGAAAATATTTTTATAGCCCAGTGGAGCAGGTGTTGGCCAATCTCCTTATCCAGTTGGTGTTGGTAGTGAAAGTGAGCCCCTCGTTGGATGACCCTCGTATGTCAGTGCTAAACTGGGTGTTACCCTTCTGGATCCCTCTCAGTTTAGTCCCCACTAGAACACGTGCAGACACTTGACTGTTACCTCATGGGCTATAGACTTGGGTGTGTATGGTTGTCTGTGTGAGATACAGGAGCCAGACTTGAGCCTCTACTCCTTCCAAAGCCGGGAGTTAAAGGGAAGTATCCACTTTTTGGGGATTGAGCTTCCAATTAAAAAAAAAAAAGCTAACAACTTATTGAAATTCTAATTAATATTTGTATTAAATTCCAGTATCCAAAGGGATATTTTTATAATGTTAAATGTTCTTATACAGGAGCATATCTTTTCTTTAAATCTGCTTTTTATCATCCAATAAAACATTTTTGAAGTATAGGATGCCTATTAAAAATACACAAATCCTCATGTAAAGCTTGATGTGTTTCCACAAAGTGAACACACCTGAGTATTTATCAACCCCATCAAAATAAATGTGCTCTTTTCATCTTATGCCACCTGAGAGACCACAGTCTGACTTTTCACAGTATAGATTAGTTAGTATACTTCTTTTGGTATTTTATCTAACTGAATCATGTTATGTTACACTGTTTTGCTTTGTCTTCCAATTAGTGTTCAGGTTTATCCACACCTTTGTATGTAGCTATGGTCATTTCCTCTTATGGCTGTATAGTATTCCATTGTGTGACTATCCACAATTCTTTTCAGTCCTTTTCCAAGGAGTTGATGGACATTGAGTGAGTTTTGGTTGTGAGCTATTACCAGTAGCAAGGTTATCAACATTTCTATACATGACTTTTAGGAACATGTGCACATTTCTCTCAAGGGGATAAGAATGGAACTGATGGACACTAAGAGTTGTGTAGTTTTCTTCTTTATAGGTTCCATAAGTTTCTTGTATAATTTATCCCCAGATATTTATAATTTTGTTATTGTTATAGATGGAATAGGGCTGAGGATGTGGCTCAGTGGTAGAGTGCCTTGTGTGCACAAGGCCTTGGGTTCGATCCCCAGCACCACAAACAAGAAAAAAAAATGCATGAAATATTCTCATTTTATTTTTCCAATTTTTAAAATTATTTTTTAATTGACCAAAATTAATTTGTATTTATCATGTATAGTACAACATGATGTTGCAAAATGGAATGGTTAGCTTATCATAATTTTTATTAGTACATGTTTGCAATATGTAATGACTACTTTTATTGTGGATATTTGGTACATGTCTTTAAGATATTATTGCTGAGGTAAAATTATTCACATCTCATTGTTTGGATCTTGCCTTTTATCAGTTTTTTATTAATTATAATAGATACTTTAAAAACAATAGTGTTTTAGGTTTTCTGGATATCCAGTATCATCAAAAAGGTGATTTTTATCTCTCATTTTACCACATTGATGTGATTTTCTGGCTTTACTGTATTAATTTTAGTAAATTATGATAATAATGATAGAAATTACTGTCATCTTTATCTAGTCCTAAGTTTTAATTGAAATGGTTGCAAAATGTCACCGTTTACAGCTTACTTCCTATTGGGCTTTGGTAAATAGATTTTTAAATCTATTTTTAAGTAGTTTCTATTCCTGGTTTTTAACTAGAAATTATTCAAATTTTTAAACACCATTTGTTTAACATGTATTAACTACACTTTTTAGTGGGGTGCAGTGTGATATTTCCATGTATGCATGTGCTCATCAGATCTAGTCTTCCTTTATCTACACTATGCCCTAGCCCCAGAAATGATCTAAAGTTCACCAAGTACCTTTTCACCCTCTACTGACATGAACCTATGGCTTTCCCTACTTTCTTTGTGCTCATCGTGGATAATGCTGTTGCACTACATCACATTTCTTAAACAGATGCAGTGATAACATGTTGTATTCTTTTGATACTTGCCTAGATTCAATTCGATAATTTTTAAAGGCACCCTTTGCAATAACTTTAGTCAATGAGAATTGTAAGCTTATATGCTGTCTTCTTCAGGTTTTTGGTAATTAAAATTATGGTGGCTTCATTGCATTGATTGGGAAGCTCGCTCTCCATCTTTTAGTATGATGTAGAATTATATAAATAATCCTGGAATTATCTGTTACTTAAAAAGTTAGATAAAATTCAATCAATCTCCTCCTAGTGCCATTTTCAATGGTAGCTCTTTGATCATCTTTGCAATGTTTTCTTGGCAGCTTGCCTGTTCAAGTGTTCCTTGTGTTGAGTCAATTTTGATGATTTATGAATTCATGAGATTTTAAGATGTGTGGCCATAGGAAGACTGTGTATCTCTTCTGTAACTATGATTAGGTCTTCTTTCTTGTTTTTGTCCTTGTTCTCTTAAATGGCCTTATTAAGGTTTATTTTTGTTTGTTTACTTTTAGTTTTTGTACTTCTGTATACTTTCTACTATTTTCCTATTACTATTTTCTGTTTACCGTTTTCAATCTTATCAATTTAGCTTCTAACTTTATAAATTTAAAATTGTAGGCTCTTTTGACTTGTTTTCATAATTTCTTGAGAGGTCTAATTTTTTTTTACTTTTCGTATTTCTTCATTTAATCTTTTTTTTACTTTTCATATTTCTTCATTTAATCTTTGAATTTCCTCTGGGTATAAATTTTTCTCTATTTCATGGAAACAGGTATGCAGTGCTTTCTTTAACTGCTTTTCAGATGGGGTGAAATTTCTTTTCTGATTTCTTCTTCCATTCTCATTTACCTAGGAGTGGGTTGCTTCATTTCTAAATGAATATTTTTCTTCTCACTTTTTTTGAGGTGCTGGATATTAAACTTAGAACTTCATACATGCTAGGCAAGTGCCCTACCACCAATCTACAGCCCACCTTCTCATCTTTATTTAATTTTTAAGTTTATTGACTGCAATCAAAGATTGCATTCTTTAAAACCTCTTTCTTTGAAAAGTTTGTCAAGGTTTAGCTCTTTGACCCGGTAATTCTCAATTTTTGTAAATGACCCAGGTTGCTAAAAAAGGTCCCTTTTCTATTTAAAGAATATGAGGCCCTACATATATCTAGTACAACAAATTATTATATTACTCATTTTCTCTCATCTTAAGCTACATAAAATTTTATACTAAAATTTTACTTATTCCTCTTTTAGTGAAACATGCTATATATATTTAACCTTTGTGTTTATCTGGTTTTCTAATAGTTGTAACTTCATAAAATGTTCTTGTTATCATTACAAATATCTTGATCCTTGCAGTATTCATTTCCCCTTCTCAAATTAATTTTGATGCCTCTACTTTCCTTCTGTTTGCATGTGCATGGTGTCTTTTTACCTAGTCATTTGTTTTCAACATTTCTCTATACCTTTATTTTAAATTATTTTTCTTATGAGCATCATGCACCTAGGGCTTTGTTTTTGCTTTAATTTTTTAACCTTATTTGCTATCTTCTATTTTTAATGAGAAATTTAATCCATAACTGATATACTTGATTTTATTCCTTTCATCTTACAGCATGTTTGTAATTTCCTTTCATCATTATTTCTTTTTTTGACTCTGTGCTGATTTGAAATAGCTGTCTTGCATTTCATTTTTTTTTCTGATGTTAATTTGAAAGTTCTCTACTTCTCCATTTCATTAAAGGTTACATTCTTTCCCCTTAACTCATAATCAAATACATATTGCTCTCCTGTTATTTGAAAACAAGATAACACAAGATAAGTATTTTCTCTCCAACATGCTCCATTTCCTCCCTGATTATCCATGCTTTAAAGGGATGAGAGAGGGCCGGGAATTTGGCTCCGTGGCTTAAGCACCTCCTCTGGCAAGTACAAGGTTGTGAGTTCAATCCCTGGTGCCACAAAAAAAAAAAAAAAAAAAAGAAGGGATGAGAGGTCTAGAATTATTTCCTTGTCCCAGACTTAAAACAAGACCTTAAAACACTTTTATTTCCTTTGTCTTCAACTCTTTGATTTTGTTAGGGTCACAGAATGTTTTTGGCTGTCACTGGAATTTCCCTTTAGCGCACCCTTTCTATTTTCAGAGTCCTCATTTAGCTGTGCCCTTCCTGGAGCATCACCCGTGCCCATGAAGATTTAGGAGAAGGGAGGGCACAGGTGTGGGAGCAATCTTCCTTGCTCATCGTGCTTTCCTTTCCTTACCTGTTCATTTCCTTTACGTTGAGGTCTCTATGCCAGTGCATTCACTGATTGTTACTTCAAGTTATTTGCCATAGATAGGAATGTGGGTGGTAAACTCAGAATTTTTGTATGTCTGCAAAGATCCTTTACCCTAAAAAAGTGATGAGCAAACTGTCTAAGGGGCTTTGATTCTCTTTTCTGAGCAGTCTATAAGTGATATTCCACTCTTTTAGCTTATAGTGTTTTAAACAAGAAGTTCAATGCTAGTCTCATCACCACCTCCTCTAGGTAATATGTTTTTTTTTTTTAAATGAAAAAAGAACAAAAACGATGATAGAGAATTTCAAAATAGAGGCTTCCAGGAAGATGGCAGAACAGTAAGCAACAGAGTAAACAGCCTCCCTGAGAGTTACAGTCCAGATGCTGGAATACGGCATCATGGGGAAGACAAGAAGGAAGGAAGTGGGTCCCCTGGACCCAGGAAGAATCTAAAGTGAGAATTGAAGCCCACAGAAAGAATTAAAAAAAAAAAAAAAAAAACTTTAAACAAAGAAGAAGGCAGTAGCTGGTGGTGCCTTCACCCGGAGCCAGACCCACTGTATGAGAGGAGCTGTTGGAACCTGGGACACACAGTCAAGGTGACATGGCGGCTGGCTGACCTGGAGGCCTGTGCAAAGAGAGGAAGCATTGGAGGGGAGTGGCAGACCAGGAAGACTGCACCACCTGCAGTGAGCACAGAGGACTGGGTCCTCCCACGGGAGACAGCAATTGACCTGGAGCTATTGGTAGTATGACTGGTAGTTGGACTGGATAAGCCCAGAACCAGAACTGCTGCCAGCTTCCTCCAGCAGCTCCTAGCTGGGCGCAGACCCATGGAAACTGCTCCTCGAACTGAGCCCCACCCCCAACCACATCCGAGCAGCCATAGCGGAGTTTCCCTGCAGGTAGCCAGCTTGGTCTGGGGGTGGCAGCTGGCCCCATCCCAGCACACACTCCAGGGGTGGTAGTGGAGGATCCCACCAGTGACGAGCCCAGGTCCATAGGTGGCGGCCAGCCCCACCCCTGTGCGCATTCCATGAGCCATCAGGGAGCCAACACAGTCTGGGAAAAGCAGCAGACAACCCTGCACCAGCACACCCAATGGCCACCATCAGATACCCGTAGCCAGCACTGTGTAAAAGAACCAAACAGTCTCACTTCAGAGAAATTGTAGCTGATGCAGGAAGTGCCTGGGACCCCAGTACCCACTTGTCCAGAAGAACCCAGGAATACGTCAAGATGAAGAAGCAAAAGGTAGTCTCTGGCCTCCAATCCAAGCAGAACAAGTCCAGGAGATGCAAACATGGAAGAGATTGGGAGTTACACACCTGAAGTTTCTGAAGTGATGGCAACTGAAGTAAAGAAACAACTTCGTGAGGCTATAAAAGAAATTAGAAATACTGAGGTAAAAGAAGAAATGAAAAATATAATAAAAGAATTGTTAAACATATCTAAAGAAGACATAGATTTAAAAAAAAACGGAGGAGCATAGGAAAATGAAGGAAACCTTGAATGAACAATATAAAAAAGCTTTAGAATACATGAAACAGATTCAAAGAGATATCCAGGAAATTAAAAATTCCATTGAAAGCTGGCAGAACCACTTGAAACTGAAGATAGACTTTCAAACCTTGAAGACAGGTTTGCAGCTTGTGATCATGAAAGGAAAGATCTCTTAAAAATAACAAGGAACCTGGAAGTCACAATTCAATGGCTGCAAGACAACCCAAAGAAACATAACTTAAGAATCAAAGGTGTGAATGAAAAAGCAGGGGTCAATACAAATGACATTAAAAGTCTATTTACAGAAATAATATCAGAAAACTTTCCAAGCATGGGAAAAGGAAGTGACATTCAGATAAGTGAAGCATATAGAACTCCAGCTAGCCATAACCAAAATAAATCTACACCCAGACATGTAATATCAAGATTCCAGAAATTCAAGACAAAAATAGAATATTAAAAGCTGTTAGAGAAAAGAAACAGATCACCTGTAAAGGAAAATCCATCAGAATCACAACAGACTTCTCAACACAAACCATCACATCAAGAAGAACTTGGAAAGAAAACAACTTCCAACCCAGACTGATGTACCCTGAAAAACTATCTTTCAAAATTAATGAAGAAACAAGATACTTCCAAGACAAAGAACAACTGAAGGAATACCAACCCTACAAAGAATACTGAAGGATATTCTAGAGAGAGATTTAAAAAAAAAAAAAAGACCACAGCTCCAGGAACAGCAGCAGAGGGGTCTCACCAAGCAGGGCAGACAATTGAATGAAGAGGAAAAGTAGGCAGCCAACAGCAGGAAAATAGCATGGCAGAGATGAGGCAGTGCATGTTGGCCATAGCCGTTAATGGAGATGGCCTCAATTCACCAATAAAAAGAAACACAGGCAGAGTGGATCAGGAGACAGAATCCATCAATATGCTTTATACAAGATACACATTTAACTCGAAGGGGATACATAGACTGAAAATCAAAGGAGAGAGAACAATGCTGTATGTGACAGGGAACCAGAAAGAAGTGGGGGTAGCTTGCCCATTAGCTGCAGAGTGAACAAGAAAGACGTGGCCTTTTTATCCAATGGAAAGCTACTCAGCTATAAAGAAAGATAACCTCAAGGCTTTTGTAGGTAAAGGGATACAACTTGAGATCATGCTCATGGATGAAATGATTCAGAGTCACATGGATGAACAACGTGTTTTCTCCCTAGTATAAAAAACTAAAGGAATTAGTGGGAGCCAAAATACACAATATATATTGTGAAAGTGAAAGGGGAGGAAATGTTTAAAAAGGGAAGGCAGTGGCCATTGTTAATCTATTATCGTGATTTGAATCCCATATTGTTTTCATTGTTCTATTTAGTTTGATTTCATTCTGTTTTGGTTTGTCTAATTTTATTATATTTGATAGCATGGGTAGTTATTTCAAAGATAACAAAATATATTATGATAGCCATTATTGATTTCCTGTTATCTTGTTTTGAAGCCTGTATTGCTTTCATTGTTTTGTTTTGAGTGATTTTATTCTATTTTGATTTGTTTGATTGTATTATGTCTGATGATATGGGCAACTACTTAGAAGATAACAAGAGGCATTATGGTAACCACTATTGTTTTGAAGTCCTGTATTGCTTCCATTGTTTTGTTTTTATTGGTTTTGTTCTGTACTATTTTGATTTTATTATGCCTGCTGGTGTGGGCAGTAATTTTGAAGATAACAAGAGGCATTATGGTAGCCACTATTGATTTCCTTTTATCTTTTTTTTTGGAGCCATGTACCATGTTCATTGTTTTGTTTTGATTGACTCTGTTTTGTTTTACCTCATTTGGTTTTATTCTCTTCAAAATAAAAAAATTTTAAAAATTTAAAAAAAGAATTTCAAAATAACATAATAGGAGATTAACAGTGGTTAATATATCACATATTGTTATCTTCAAAGTAGTTGCTCAGATTAGAAGATATAGGCATGAAAAAATGATCCAACAGTGAAAGCACAAACCATTCTTTTCGACTAACTAACAGATATTAGTAGTATAGTTATGTTTTGTGTGTGTGTGTGTATATATATGTATTTTTTAATATATATAATCTTTTCCCTTCTTTCATTTCTCCTTTCTCACATCCCAGTTGTTCTTTTCTTTTGAGTGGTTTCTTCCCCTTACACTTTCATACTATCTATTGTACATTTTGAATCTTATTTACTCTTGCAGTTTATTACACTAGGGAAACAATACAATGTTTAAACATGCAAATCTGAGTTATTTCACTTATATGTATGGCCTCAAGTTGCACTCATTTACCTATAAAAGCCTCAAGTTTAGCCTTCTTTATAGCTGAATAGTACTCTATTGTATAAAAGTACCACATCTTTTTTTATCTATTCTGCAGTTGATGGGCATTTGGGTTGTTTCCAAGGTTTAGCTATACAAATTGTGCTGCTATAAACATGGGTGCATATAAATCACTGTAGTATGATGTTTTCAATTCTTCTGGGAAAATACCCAGAAGAGGAATAGCTGGATTGAATAGGCCCTCCAATCCTAATTTTTTAAGGAACCTCCACACTGATTTCCACAGTGATTGCACCAGTCTACACTCCCACCAACAGTGGAGAAGGATTTCTTTTTCCCCCACAGACCCACTAGCATTTGTTATTGATTTTTTTATGATAGTCACTCTTTCTGGAGTGAGATGGGATCTCAGTGTTGTTTTAATTTGGATTTCTCAAATGATCAGTGATGTTGAACATTTTTTTCATATATTTATTTGCCATTTATATTTCTTCGTCTGAGAAGTGCATATTCATCTCAGATGCCCATTTTTGGGTTAGGTCTTTGAATTTGGAGGGCCTGATATTTTTCAATTCTTTATGTATTCTAGATAGAAGTCCTTTGTCTGTGGGTAATATGTTCTCTTTACCAGAAAGTTTTTAAGGTTTGTGGTCATAGTCAAGTTGAGGAATGACCTATGTGTATGTCTTTTCTTGTCCTCCTTCCTGGTGTCTATGTGTATGTCACCAGGATGACCTACGTATATGTCTTTTCTTGTCCTCCTTCCCGAAACTTTGTGAATCTTTTAAATTTGTAGACTCAAGTCTTTTTTTCAGCTCAGGGAAAGTGGCTTCTATTTATCATTTAATTATTAGTTGTCCTACATCTGTTACCTTTTCTTCTCCTAGAACTCCCAGTATGCTTGGTTAGATCTCTCTGGATCTATTCTCTGGGTCTTTTATCTTTTTCTTTATAAATTCTCTCTTTGTAGTTTGTTCTGCACTTGGAGATAGTTTTTCATTTGGTCTGCCAGGCTGCTCATTCCCATCTCAGCAGGGACTCATTGCCTATAGTTGCAAGACATTGTTTTAATATGTAGATCTTTTTATGTCTGTTCTGAATTGCTCTTAGTTTTCTGCAATTTTCTGTTTAAGTTGTCGTTTATATCTTGGAGCAGTTGTACTTTGCTGGGTGTGTGCATTGTTTGTTCTGCTAGATCATCTTCTGCTAGGACTTGGAGGGGTACTGTGAGTGTCCTTTATTTCTTGTTGGTACCTGTGGTAGGTTATGGAGTCTAGACTGGCAGTACAGTACAGCTGGTGGAGGTGGAGCTGTCCTCCCCTTTCTGGGCCAATGTTGTTGAGATAGGTGAGCCACCAGGTTGCTCCTCAGACATCCAGAGGAATCCTTTCTACATCTCCTGGTTCTCCTGCAACCCCAGCAGCAGGGAGTTGCAGCCCACTTGTTCAGTGACTACTTGGTCTCCTGGGTTCCAGGGACAAGTGCACCAGTCGATCAAAGCCAGCTGTACCTCCCTTCCCTTCATCTCAATACTCTATGCTCCCTGCCACTCATACACACACACACACACACACACACACACACACACACACACATACACACATACTGGGAGTCCACCAGTCTCTTGGTCAAGCTTGTCTCAGTTTCTATGACTTTTTTTGCCTTTTTTTTTTTTTTTTTAAATTTTAAAAAAAAAATAAAAA
>RJWM01038918.1:0-16455 GCA_004363535.1 Dasyprocta punctata | reverse complement strand
AAAAAAAGCTACCACAACAGCAAAAAACAAAGGAGGGGTTCACTTCCAGGTTTGTCTCTATTGTCACTGGTAGACAATGTGTGGAGACAGAGTACTGATCCACATTAATTTATCCCAGCAAGCCAGAAGTAGTTTTTTGGCAGAGTAGTGGATAATCTCAGCAAGCCTACACCTTCTTGCCAAGACCAGACTCACTGTATCTGCAGCTGTCCATGCATCTTCTGAGGGCTTGAGCCCAGCTGGGAGCTACTAGGTGGAGCCAGCAGCAGCTCTGAGTTCTGAGCTCAGTGGGCCCCTCTCCTAGAAGGCTCCTGGCCAGTCTCTCACATGGGACTACTAAGCCCTTATCCTCACTGTCAGCTAACCTAGTTCTTCATGTTTGCTGCTCCCCTCCACTGCTGTATCTTTTTATGGAGGCCTCTGGGGTCACCAGCTGTCACTGTGTGCCCTCGGGTTTGACCCACTCATTCTGCACAGTGAGTACTGTCTCAGGGAGAATGTGTCTTCAGTTACCTCCTTCTTCATTGAAATTTCTCTTTACTCTTTCCATGGGCTACATTTCACACTTCAGATCCTTCCTGGGTCCAGGGGACCCACTTCTCTCCTTATCTTCCTCTCATTCCTATATTCCAGCATCTGGACGGCAACTCTCAGAGAGTCTTTTTTTCTGCTGCTTACAACTCCACCATCTTGGTGCTCCTCTAATTGCCTTGGTTGCTTAATCCTCAAATTTTAGAATATTCTTTGATGCTTTTTTTCTATGTCTAAGCATCAACAAATCATGTTACTTGAATCTCCAAAGTTTACCCTTTCCAACCAGTTGTCACCACATCCTTGCCACTGTAAGCCAGTTCATCTCTTGCTGGTTACTGCCATGACCTCACAACCTGGCTGCCTACTGTGTTCTTGCACCCTGACCCCAAGTATTTTCTCAACCCAACAGGTAGAGCAGTCATTTGCACAGGAGGGAACTGCTGACTTAGAGAAACTCTCACAAGAGGACATAGTCTACCGATCATATTGTCTGTAATAGCGGGAAATGGAAGCAACCTCTCCAGTGAAATACTCCATGATAGGGAGAAATGGAGTAGATTTATAAGGGAGATGAGAAAACCTGGATGATATTGCTATCTTAAAAAGCAATTAGGAAAGTAGTTAAATAAATTATGGTGCATCTGTACAATGGAATGTGAAGCAACCATTAATAATGTGTAAGTAGAATGCTATGTACTAAATAGAAAGGGGTTCAAGACAATTTGTGTAAAAGTGAATAGAAAATTCTTCTTATCTAATAGAAATGCCTTTTATTTTCACCACACCTGGCTATGTACATCTTTTATTAAAAGACCCTTCCAAGCCAGGTATTGTGGCACATACCATCATCCCAGCACTCTGAAAGTCTGAGGCAATAGGATCACAAGTTCAACTCCAACCTGGGCAACTTAGTGACTTAGTGAGAGCCTATCTCAAAATGAAAATAAAATGGGCATGTAACTCAATGCAAAGCCTCTGCATTCAATCTCCAGTACCACCAAAAAATATAAAAATAAAAAAATGAAAGGTACACATTTATAAGTGTAAGTACCTAAAGAATCTTTCTGGAAAGATATACAAGAAACTGATAAATTAGTTTCTTTTGGAGAATAAAGCAGGAAAGGACTAGGGAGAACCAAGGAGGGAGACAGACCCTCCAGACCATGTCCCAGTGACCTGCCTCTTCCCACCAGGCCTCACCTCCAGCTATAAGCACCTTTTAAAAGCCCCACCTCTGAGCACATGAGATTTTTGGGGAACATCTAGATATAAACCATAAGAAGATTTTTAAAACTTGAGTAAATCACCAGTTTGAAAAGAATTTTCTTTGTGTTATGTGCTGTAAGGTTATGAAAAATAATTGACTATAACCAAGTTACATATGCATGTACTCAGCAATTAATGTTTTAATTTATTTTAACAAAAAATATGCCCCTAACTACTGTAAAGACATCCAAGCATAAATGTTGCCATTTGCTTAACAAAAAAAATAATAATAATAACAAGGGAGGGCCCGTATTTCTTTTATAGCTGTATTATTAATCCTGAAAAACTGTGCTTATTGCCCGCCTACGTGCTGTTAGGTCCCCTGTGGGTGAGTAATTGTGTGTTTTACAAGCACTCACCTGGATTTATGCAGTCATCTGCAGGAAACAGCTGCTAAAGCAGCATGTGGTTAAGATTGTCCATCTCCACTTAAATGTTGTTGCCTGACACTTTCTAGCTGGAACGTGGGCTTGATGGTCACAAATCTGCATGCATGTGTTGAAAGATCTTGGAAATTTTCAAGTTTTTCTGGGTTCTGAGCACTTGTCTGCTCGGTATTATGTTTCCTCTGTTCCCCAAATAGGAGAGATCTGTGTTCCGTGCAAGACTGCACTACAGAGAAATAACCTGTACATTCTATGGAGTTAATCTACAGCGGTGATAGTCAAAGGAAAAAAAGAGCAGTGATAATGGGTAAGAAAACAATTGTCAACTTCTGTTTCTGTAGTGTTGTGTACTATATTCCCTAGATCTCTCTCACTCTGCAAGCAACTAAAAATTCTACATGAAATTATTTAAAGGTGTGACATTTAGGTTTAAGTGTATAATAAAACATGAAATTGAGAATTTTGAGTGCAACACTAAAATACAATAAATATCAGATACAGAGCAAGTTGTGAGATAGACCAAGGTGAAGGTGTTCAGCACAGGTGACCAAGAACATAATTCACTTCTTATGCAAAGAATTCCTTGTGAGACCCACCTTCCCAGGGAGGTACTGATACAGGACCTTCAGAATCTATAGGGCAAATAAATGTAACTCCCACCTGCTAAATGTTAAATTCACCAAGTTCATGTTCCCCAAAATCGAAGAATGAATTCTAAGGAACACCAGAGGTTAAGAGTAGGAAATTTCATCGAGAGAGACAGAGAGAGAGAGAGATTCAGCTTCTGAGAGAGACAGGAGGTGACCCAAGTGGGTTGCCATGGACCTTACTTCATAGGAGAAGTTTTACAGACTAAAATTATGAGGTGGTACAACGTGAGCTAAAGCTATAATCAATCCATAAGATTATAAATGTAATCATTTAGGTAATATTGATCCAGAGGGGAAGCAGGTCACATCGCATGTGTACATGGAAAGAACAAAGAGATTTTCAGGAATGGGTGGATCCGGGGGTCCCGGTCACCCACCAAGGTGACTGCTGTTTATCTAGACTTTATTGGACCAGGTGATACCACTTATCTTACCCTTAGGAAAGCATGTAGGCCTGGTCATTCTGTCTTCATCTCGAGTCCTGGCCTCCAACAGATGCACCTCCAGCCACAGTTGTAATGTTGTTTCAACTTTTTTACTGACTCTCTTGAGGAACCAGCCTGGTCTCACTGTCTGTAGTATTTCTACCTAACTCAGCTGTCTGTATTAGTACAATAGTTCCTTCTCCACGTAAGTGTGAAGAGGAGGCCATTTGTGGACCAGGGCTAGAGAGAACAATGGCCACAGCACCAAACAAGCCCAGTCTGGGAACTGGCACCATGTGCGGGCTTCCAGTGGACTGGGAACAGCCAGTCCCCAGCCCCTTCGGGAGCAAGGGCTGGCAGACAAGAAGTACCACCCCCCCACACCAAGTGATCGGTTTATCCAGAGAAACACAGGCTGTGATGATAGCTATTGAGGTGAAATGCAGTTGGATGCCTGTGGTGCTTTGGTGTTTCACCAGCATTGCAGGTCTAGGGCCAGTGGTCTGATCATAGGTTCAGAGGATATCGCTAAACAATGTGTCATCTAGGGGGATGGTCTCCTTCTGAGGATTGCAGCTATTGTTGATTCCCTATAGTCTTGTCTTGAGGTCCTAAACTGTTTCCATTATTTTGTTGGGTTGGGTTTTATTCTCTTTTGTTTTGCTTGACTATGTTAAATCTCATGGTAGGAGAAGCTGTTTCAAGGATAGCAAGATATATTATGGTAACAATTTATTGTCTTGTTTTGAAGTCCTTTATCACATTCATTGTTTTGTTCTTATTGTTTCTACTCTATTGTGTTCTGTTTGACTTATACAAGTCCGAAGTTATCTGCAGCTATTTTGAAGACATCAAAAGGCATTATGGTAGCTACTTTTGATTTCATAGTGTTTTGAAGTCCTGTATCTCCTACACTGGTTTGTTTTGATTGCTTTTATTCTGTTATATACTCTTCAAAAAAAAAAGTGTGAAGAGGAGCTTCAAGGAAACCTCCCAGAGAGCATGATGTGGCCCTGAGATTATATAGAAGATAAAGGACTAAGGCCAAGGAAGCTTCAGGAAGCAGTTCATAGGTGGAGGCTACGGCTCTTGGCCAGACACAGCAGTAGAAAAGGAGGATGCTCTTGTGTGGTGATGAATTTGCAGCTAAAACGTATTGGGAAATGCAAACTACCTGGAATTGCCAGCAATTTTAGAGGGAAAAGGGCAAAGTAGAAAGATGTATACTATCTGATTTCAAGAATAAATTATAAAGCTATAATAACAAAAACAGTGCACATTGGCACAAAGACAGACCAATTAAGCAGAAAGTCCATGACCACACACATACATACACACACACATACACACACAAAGAGTCAGCTGTCTTTTAACAAAGATTCCAAAACAATTTAATGGGCAAAGAGTAATATTTTCAGCAACAGGTGCTGGAACAATTGGATAGCCACAAACCAAAAAAAAAAAAAAAAAAAGGAGAAAGAGTAAATCCCAACTCTTAGCTTATACCATCTATAAAAATTAATTTAAAATGGATTAAACACAAATGCAAGAGATAAATGATAAAACTTTAAAAGAAAATTTTCTAGTCATTTATTGCTGAGCAACGGTAGCACTACCAACACAGTGGCACAGTACAGCACACATTTATTATCTCACGGTTTCCATGCGTCAGGGGCTGGGTATGGGTTGGTGGGTCTCCCGCATATGGTCTCACAGGCTGCGGTCAGGGTGTTGGCCAGGCTATGACCTCATCCGAGGCTGCTGGAGGCAGCCGTTGGTGAAAGACTTCACACTATTGATCTCAGCTCCCTGAAGTCACCCACAGATCCTAGCCACATGGAATTCCACAAACAAGCCCACGCTTCCTGAGAGAGAGAAAGATACTAGCAACAGATGCTAATATCTTATGCAATAAAACCATGTAATCACTCCTAATCACATAGGTCCCATCCACTTTGCCACATTCTGCTGGTTGGAAGCAAGCCAGTTCCTACCCCCACACTCAAATCCAAAAACAATAACAGAATAATTGAAAAAATATAGTTGGTCCATCATGTCTGGAGTTCTGCATCTGTAGATTGAACCAACTACAGATCAAAAACTTGCAGAAAACTTTCCTCTGTGCTGAATATGCAGACTTTGTTCTTGTTATTACTTTCTAAAATACGGTATAATGCCTACTTGCCTTGCATTTACACTGTAGTAGGTATTCTAAATAATCTAGAGATGATTTAAAGTATATGGGAGGACACATGTGGATTCTGTAAACATCCTGGGTTTTGATATCTGCCAGAATCCTGTAACCAATCTCCCATGAATATCAAAGTACAGCTGCATGCAAATAGTATCTCACTATTGCAGAGAGCAATGGCATGAAATCTTTTGCCAATAGCTGCCTCCAGCAGAGTCTTGGATGAGAGCACAGGAAAAAATGTACATGAAAATACAAACCCTTTGTTCATTGTTTGTATAAAATAACTCCACTTGAATGTTCCTTGCATACTGCCTTGCCTCATAGTTCCTTTTCCATGTATGTTTTATTTTCCTCCTTGAACTTATGTTTCTGGAGGATGAGGTGCATCTTATTCTGTGAGTCCAGAGGACCCAGCAGCAGCATCTCACAGGTGCTTGGTGCTCAAGAAATATTTAGCTGCAGTGAGCTTGGCACAGGAAAGTGCACAGGTTTACGGGTTCAAGTGAAGTTTCATTCACACCCCAGCTCTTCTATTCAGTACTTGTAAACTACAGAAGTTGTACTACCTCCTAACCTCGATTTTCTTATAGAAGTTCATAATTTTGAGATCAAATGAACTAATGTGTATAAACTGCCTGGCTCACTAAATGATAGCAATAATAGTAACTACTCATAAAATATTAAGAATGAGTAAGTCTACCATTAAACAGACAAGTAAAACAGCTTCCTGTAACAGGTGTTTCTTTGCATGTGTTCAAACATCAGGATTCATTTTGACTGCTGCTTGCTGTATAACATTGGCCTCAGCCATATGTGCATTCTTCTCTTGGCCGACCACCTTCTTCAAACCATCTTTCATTTAAATATACTTCCCCAAAATGAATCTGGTTTATTACTGAATAAAGTACATCAGGGCCCTTTTTCTAATTATAATAATATTTCTGCCACAAGAGGGCACAATGTGACTGTGTATACTGTGTTTAAAAAAAATCCTAAAAGCTAGTATTACATTGCTGCATTTCAATGATTATTTTATTTGACTCTTATTTTCAATATATATGAATTAATTGTATTCTTTAAGACAGGAATAGTTAAAAGCAGGAAATTTCTACAATTTCCTTCTAGAAAGTTTTTTCTCAGGCTATAATGAGTTAAATTGGCATCATTATTTCTGTTTAAACTGCTATGATTCATCTGTTTTCTGGGAATCATTTCCTGTAGGGCTTGCAGAGGCCTTCTGACATCAAATTACTCTACATTCCTAGTTCTTGTTCTGTTTCCTGCAGGGCATCAAGTTCATGGGTTTTACTATAACCTTGTAAATTAGCAGAAAAAAATTTACTGGTGCATAAACATTTTATCAGCTTCATCCTACTCCTGGGGGCAGATTGGTAATGAAATGCTGAAAGCACTATTATTCATAACTTACTCAGCTATAAAAAACTAATGACTGTTATGCAACTGGTCTCTAGTTTTTGTTCCTGTCCTGATGAAGAGCATGCATGTGTAATAGAACTGGGCATCAATGTGCCAATTAAACCTGTTGTTCAGTACCACATATAGCCTGTGGTGTGCATGGCCAGAGGGAGATGCACATGGGCTGATTTCACTGGTAAATGGAAGCCGCCCTCTGCTGTGGTCTGAATGTCTGTGTCCCCTCAAACTTCATATGCTGCAATTCTAACCCTCAAGGTGACAGTACTAGAAGGTGAGGACTTTAGCAAGTCATTAGGTCAGAGGACTTAATCACAATAGTGCCATTCTAAGAGAGGACCCAGAGGGACTCCTTGACCCTTCTGCCACTGAGATTTGGTGTCCAGATGCTGTAATGTAGCAACATGAGGAAGAGTAAAAGGAGGGAAGTGGGTCTACGGGGCCCAGCAAGGATCTAAAGCAAGAATTAAAGTCTATGAGGGCAGGAAAGAGAGAGACCTCAATGCAGAAGAAGGAGGCAGCAAATGGTGCTCTCTTCCTAATTCACTGCGTGGGAGGGGCAGCTCAAGCCTGCAGACACACAGTGACTACTGGCCACCCCAGAGACTTCCATGGAGAAATGCACCAGTGGAACAGAGCGATAGACCCAGAGGACTACAGTGATTGGTGATTTACTTGGATTCAGACATCCCCCGAGAGAGGGCAATTGGCTAGTAGCCATCTTGGACAGAGACCAACTGAGCTCCAAACTCAGAGCAGCTGTGAGCTGGCTCCACCTAGTGGCTCCCAGCCTCAGGGTGAGGTGGAGGAGACAAATTCAAGTCAGCAGGCAGTCAAGGAACTGAACTCAAGTCACAGGAGGCACATGAAGTGTTGCTGGCTGAACAAATCAAGTTCCAGCCCCACAGCCAGAAACCAGCCTAAACTTCAGCAGAACTAAAGGTGTAGGCTTGCTGGGATTATACACCGCCCTGCCTTAAATCTATACCTGGCTTGCTGGTCAACAAGGGTCTGGGCTCTGTCTGCCTTCTCTGTCTACTATTAACGACAGAGATAAGCTCTGAAGTGGATATTTTTTTCTTTTTTCTTTTGTTTTTGTTTTTCTTGATGGTTGGTTTTATTTTTATATGAGTATGAACATTGTTTCTAGTTTTCTTCCTGTTGTTCTGTTCTGTTCTTGTTTTTTATTTCTTCCTTCTCTTTTTCCCTCCTGTCTTCTTCACCAGTTTCACAAAATTCATGTAATCTTCCTTTGTCCTCCAGCCTTGCTTCTAATATCATCCTCTTCTTTTATTTCTCTATTTTTCCTCCTACCTGCTTTTAAATTTTCTATCCTGAGGGTAAAATCACCATCTTGAGGGCAAATTTGCTGCATATAATTTTCTGTTCATTTTATATTTTGTTATATAACCACAAATCTAGTTCATATGGTTAAAGATGGAAAATTAATAGTTACCACAGTTCGTTATTTTCTAGGCTGTGTTTGATGCTACTATTATTGCTGATTATACAGTTTTAGCCAAGGTAGCGTAATTGTTCTAATCAGTTGTTCTTCCTGGTATGCCAAGACTGAGAGTGTTTAAGGTTCATAAAAAATACTACAGGTCAGTGCCAAAGAACCAAGGGCTAGGCCAAATAGGCAGCAACTTATCCCCAGTAAACTGAAGAGGCAACTCTTGCAACAGACTCAAAACCGAAAAGCTAGACACACCTGGAAGACACCTCTGAGGAATAGCCATTTCCTAAGGGTTCTAAATACTAGTAATAAATTTACTGGCCATAAGTAATTTATAAGCACCAATCCAAAAATTAAACTTTAAAAAAGTAATAAGGAGACAGTTAAGCAAAATACAACCCCAGACTTTCAGCTCACTAAAGGCAAACTCAGGGGACAATGAGATGGAACAATTCAAAGGCCAGTCACCTGAACTCTCTGAAGTGGTAACAACAGAAATAACAAAGTAGATAAATGAGGCTCTAGAAAAAAATCAAATCAGAAATAATTTCTCAGATAACTACGGACATGACCACAATGAAGCAGCAGATACAGATAAAAAAAAAAACTAGAGGAGCTTAAGGAAATGATGAAAACCATGAATAACCAATATAGGAAAGAAATGGAATCCATAAAACAGATTCAAACAGATATCTGGGAGATTAAACATTCCATTAAAAGTACACAGAGGAGAATGAGCCAATGTGATGACAGAATATCAGATGTAGAAGACATGATTGTAATTAGTATTCATGCAAAGAAAGATTTCTTAAAAACAGCAAGGGATGATGGGAAGTCAATCCAGAAGCTGCTAGATGATGCAAGAACAACATAAGATGGATTGAAGTTGTTGAAAAAGCCAGAGATAGTACAAATGATATATTTTTAAAAACCTGTTCACAGATGTCATGGCAGAAAACTTCTGTGGAGGGGAAAAAAAGAATTTGACATACAGATAACTAAGGCATATAGAACTCAAATTACCCATGATCAAAAAAGTCTATAGCAAGGCATATAATAGTCAAGATTCCAGAAATTCAACACACAAGCAGAATATTAAAAGCTGTTAGAGAAAAGGAACAAATGAAGGAAAACTCATCAGAATCACAGCAGACTTCTCAACATGAACTCCCAAGTCAAAGAGAGCTTGGAGTGAAGTATTTCAAGCCTTAAAAGAAAATAATCTCCACCCCAGATTGCTGTACTCCACAAAACTATCTTTCAAAATTGATGGAGAAATGACACTTCCATGACAAGGAACACCTGAAGAAATTTGTGTCTACCAAACTAGCACTACAAAAATGTTCTGAAGGATATTCTAAAAAGAGATAATGAAGAATGCTACTCCATGAAGCCCAACAGAATGAATTCATGAGGCAAGGAAAGCAATTAAACACAGCAGGGGGATCACCAACAGCAGGAAAATAACATGACAAGGATAAGTCAATACATGTCAGTTATCACCATCAATGTAAATGGTCTTAATTAATCAATCAAAAGAAACAGACTGACAGAATGGATCAAGAAACAAGATCCAGGAGGGAACAAGATGGCGGAACAGTAAGCAGCAGAGTAAACAGCCTCCCTGAGAGATACCATCCAGATGGTGGAATATAGCAACATGGGGAAGACAAGAAGGAAGGAAGTGGGTTCTCTGGACCCAGGAAGAATCTAAAGCAAGAATTGAAGCCCACAGAAAGAGTAAAAAGAAACACTTAAAGAAACAAGATCCAAAAATATGCTGCATACAAGAAATACATTTAATTGAAAAAGAAATTCATAGACTGAAAGTCAAAAGATGGAAAATAATACTTCATGCAATAGGAACCCAGAAAAGAGCTGGTATAGCCATTCTACTTGCAGACAAGAAAAAGGAGATTATTGTATCCTTATGAAAGGAACAATTTCAAAAGAAAGATAACAATCGTAAATAATTGATCACCAAATCACCAAATAGCAGCATACCCAACTATATAAAACAAATATTAATGTCCATGAAGGATCAAATAAACACTAATACATTTGTAATGGGGAATCTCAATACCCCACTGCACAAATAGACAGACCAACTAGACAAAAAAATCAGCAAAGAAATATCAGAACTGAACCAAACTTTTGAACAAATGGACTTAATAGATATCTACAGAGTGCTCCACCCCACAACATCAGAATACACATTCTTCTCAGCTTCACACAGGACATTCTCCAAAATAAACCACTTAATAGCTCATAGAAAATGCGTAAGTAAATGCAAAGGAACTGAATTTATCCCATGCATATTACTGGATCATGGTGCAATGAAATTGTAAATCAATTGCAAAAAAAAAAAAAAGAATCACAAGAACTTCCTAAACATATGGAAATTAAATAACACCCTTCTGAACAACAGAAGTCACAGATGAAATTAAAGAAGAAATTAGATAGCTTCTACAATTAAAATGATAATGCCAAAACAACATTCCAGAGTTTATGGGATGCAGTGAAAGCAGTCCTAAAAGGGAGATTTATATCAGCAAATTCCCATGTCAGAAATACAAAGTGACCTTAATTAATCTAACATTGAACCTCAATCTTCTAAAAAAGATTTTTAAAAAAGAAGAAAAAGAACAGGCCAGGTCCAGAGCTTGTCCAAGGGAGGAAATTATAGACCAGAGCAGAAATTAATGCAATTGAGACTAAGAAATCAATACAAAGAATCAATGAATTGAAGAATTGGTTCTTTGAAAGATTAAACAAAATCACTAAATCCTTATTCAACCTTATCAAAAAAGGAGAGAAAAGTCTTAAATCCATGTAATTAGGAATGAAAAGTGTGAAATCACAATGGATCCTACAGAAATCCAGAAGCTCATCAGTACCTACTATGAAAACCTGTATTCTAATTAGATGGAAAATGAAGAAGAAAATGCAGTTTCCTAAATACACATGAATTACCAGAGCTGAATCAAGAAGGTATAAAGATTCTAAATAATACAGTATCAGTCAATGAAATTGAAGATACAATTAAATCCTACCAACAAAAAAAAGCCAATAGATTCACTACTAAATTCTACAAGAAATTTAGAGAAGATTTAATACTGCTACTTCTCAAACTCTTTAATTAAATTGAAAGGGAAGCAATACTTTCAAATTCATTCTGGGAAGCAAGCATTACCCTGTTACCAAAACCAGAGAAGAATGCAACCCAAAAAGAGAACTACAGGCCAGTCTTCTTAATGAACGAGCTGCAAAAATCCCCAATGACATACTTAACAAATGTAATGCAGCAAATCATCAAGAAGATTAATACACCATGACCAAGAAAGATTCATCCCAAGGATGCAGAGATGGTTCATCATATGTAAATTAATATGATGCATTACATTCATTAACAGCCGAGAACAAAAACTGTATGATCTTTTCAACAGATGCAGAAAGTGTTTGACAAAGTCCAACATTCATTTGTGATAAGAAAAAAAATACCTACAGAAAATTGGAATAGATGGTCTTTATCTCAATCTGATAAAAGCCATCTATGACAAACCAACAGCCAACTTCATACTAAATGGACAAAAACTGAAAGCTTTCATTCTAGTATTAGAGACAAGACAAGGTTGTCCACTATCATCACTCTTATTCAGTGTAACTCTGAAAACATTAGCAAAAACAATTACACAAGAGAAAGAAATAAAAAGAATAAGCGTAGGCAAGGAATTATCATTATTTGGGATGACATGATATTCTACATAGAAGACCACAAAAACTCCACCAGAAGACTTCTAGATTTAACAACCAAATTGAGTAACATAACTGGATACAAAGTCAGCACTCAAAAATCAGTAGCATTCCTATTCACAAATAACAAACTCACTGAGAGAAATTAGGGAAACAATACCTTTCACAATAGCATCCAAAAAATGAAATACCTAAAAATCAATCTAATGAAGGAAGTAAAAGACCTCTACATTGATAGCTACAGTATTCTGAAAAAGATTGAGGAAGATGTTAGAAAATGGAAAGATATTTGTGATAAGAAATCACAAATACTGCTTTTTGGTAGGAAGAACCAATATAGCTAGCTGACCGTACTTCCAAAATTTTTATATAGATTTAATGAAATCCTGATCAAACTTCCAACAGCATATCTCACAGAATTTTTGCTAGCTGTTCCTCAGACAAATGACTAATACCTAGAATATAAAAAGAACTTAAAAAAAGTCAAGCACCCCAAATTTAAAGATCCAATCCAAAAACAGTCATCTGAAATAAATGAAATAAATTCTCAGATGAAGAAGTAGCAATGGAAAATAATTATAAGAAAAAATGTTCAACATCACTGGTATTATGGGAGATGCAAATTAAAACAACACTGAGATTCCATGCCATTCCAGAAAGAATGGTTATTATAAAGAAATCAACCAATAATAAATACTAATGGAGTTGTGGGGAAAAAGAAATCCCTCTCCACTGCTGATGGGAGTGTAGACTAGTGCAACCACTGTGGAAATTAGTGTGGAGATTCCTTAAAAAACTAAGGCAGAGGTTCCATTCAACCCAGCTATTCCCCTTCTCAGTATCTTCCTGAAAGATTTAAAAGATTTACCACAGCGATGTAATCACACCTATATTTATAACTACACAGTTCATAATACCTAAATCTTGGAAACAGTACATATGCCCATAAACCCAATGAATGGATAAAGATGTGTATTTTTATTTTTTACACAATGGAACACTACTACTCTGCCATAAAGGAAGATGAGCTTGAGACATTTCTGGGCAAATAGATGGACCTTGAGGTCATACTCTTAAATGAAATGAACTGGACACACATGTTTAAATACAACATTTTCTCTGGTTTGAGAAAGTGAGGGTGTAAGGACCAAAATGTGTAATAGATATTGCAAAATGGGAAGAAAATAAAATGGGAAGAGAAACAAGGGGAGGGGAGGGGAAAGGAAAGAAGGGACAAGAGAATAGAAGGAAAAAAATAGAAACAAAGTTTTTGTAAATAAGGAGGAAAGAGGAGTTCAAGGAAGGGAAGTATGGGAGAAGAAGAAGCAAAGTATATCATATACAAATACAAATTCCCTATGATGAATGTTATCATTATGTGAATTTAAAATGTACCAATTTTTTAAAAAGTAAGAACAGCTCGAATGCAATAGAGGGTTTGACATGGACAGTCTCAATATTTTGTTCAGCATACACAGCATCCTGAGAATCAGAGACTAGATGTAAAAGTTCCTGAGGAAAAGCTTGTAAATATGATAGTGCTCAGTTCTGCAAATGCGTGAAAGAGAATCCACCCCAGTAAATATGAGCAGACTTGACACCACAGTGTCTTCTTAGCACGGCCAGAGCCATCAGTAAGCAGAGTGCGGACCTGTGCAATGGGTTCATATTGAACAATCTGAGAAAGGATGAATGGAGCAATAGTTACGAAGTACAAGAGCTCGCCAGGGAGCTAAGATCCGAGGAGCTGTCCTGTAAAATTGCACACATTGTAGTGTCACAAGCACAGTTTCAAATTCCTCACAAGAAATGGGAGTCTAAATACCCTGAGGATCACAGCCGGATAATCAATCAACTCTTTTTCTACCCATGGTTGTAAGAGAAGCTATGAGCGTAGCATAAGGTGTGATGCTTTTGTGGCCTCTGTGGCTCCAAAACAGCCATTCTAAAATCTGTAGCCCTTGGAACATAAGACTAATTTTGTCATCAAGGCACTATTTTTCAGAATATTTCTATTGATGAACTATTAACTATAATTTTATAAGTTTTATTGTATTAAGCAATGGCTACTTAACAGGGAAAAAATCACAAAAATAAAGTATTGGGTTTTTAATATTTATTGTTTATAAAAAAGCATCAAAATTTTCAACATCAACTGGTTTTTAGTGTACGAAGTCTAAAAAAGAACATCAAAAGTAAATTCAAATGTGAACTATAATGAAAATACCAGCAGCACTCTACAACAAATGATCTTTACCTCAATTATCACATGTAAGGCAGTCTGCACACCTGACAGTGGCATGTTCCATGCAAATGCACCGCTTACACTGACGGCACATGTCTTTTGCTTTCCTGACCTTTTTGTAGGACACACTTGACAACTTAGTGATCTTGCTGTCTTCTCAGGAGGATCATATCATATTATGTAGTGTGTAGTTAACAAAAACATAAAAAAACAATGAAATAAATTGTTAAATTCTTAGTATGTATTGCATTTGTAGAATAGACATCAATATTTTCACAACTGTTTACTTGCTTACAAAATCTAAATGATAACATCAAAAATAAAAATCTATGTGAACCACAGTGTAAACACAAACAAGTCTACCACAAAAATTAACTTTGCTCCAGCTGTCACACCCAAGACAAGCCTCACACATGACCATTGCATGTTCCACGCACAAATATCACTTGTACTGATAGCACGTACATTTTGTTTTCCGGTCCTTTCCCGTAGGGCACAGTTGATAACTTTTATGTTTTGCTGTTGTCATGCTAGGTCCTTATGGTGCTGTGCCTGCCTCTTCACCTGTGATCTCACCAATGTGCTCCAAAATTTTTTGTGTATGGTTCCCTGGGCAGAAACAGTTTGTTTTTCCTCTGCTGTAAATGGTCTCTTAAGAGCTCCAGCCCCAATCTTCTAAGAATCTTTCTCCGTGATATTCTGTACTTGTTGTCTTCTTTATAAACTATCAAGCTATTTATGTCACACGTGTGTAGGATCCAGTACATTACCTCCATTGGTCATTGCTTTGTGTTTCAAGTGACATTATAGTTGCTGCATCATGCATCGACATCCAGTCCACATTCAATTTTGTTATTGAAAGTTTCTGTCTCTGGCTAGCATTTTGTCAATGTTTTTCTATCAGTATTCCCATGAAGGTAAATTATTTACTCCAGCAATACCGGTTTCATTTCTTTGCCATATGTGAGGTCAATTTTATAACTTTCTAAAATTCAAAGATTGAACTACACAATTCTTTGTTTTAAAATTACAACATGTGGAACCCACCATGCTGGGTCAGGGAGGATCCAACTAGAAGACAACTAGGCAGCCTTCCTGGTAAGTGGTGCAATGGGTCCCAGGAAGAGAAAAGTCAGTGCCTCCCATGAGCCTACACACACACACACACACACACACACACACACACTGTGAGCAACCTGCTGATTCGGAGGACATGCTAAGTTGATAGCAACTAAGGTACATAAAGCAACTAAATGCTTGTATTGTTTGGTTAATTTTGCAGGCCTGGGGCCAGCAGTCTGAGCATCTCTTGGGAGGATGACAGTATGCAATATAACAATTATGGGGATTTTCCTTCTATCTTGACTTTGAGGCCCAATATTGTTCTCACTGTCTTGCTTTGATCTGATAATTGTTTTTGTTTTATTCAATATTCTGTTTTGATTGGCTTTATTCTGTTTTGTTTTTGGTTTGATTTTGCTATACCAGATGGAATGGACAACCATTGTGAAGATAACAAGATACATTATGGTAGCTATTGTTTTCATAGTATCCTGCTTTGAAGTTCTGTACCAATTCTACTGCTTTGTTTTGTTTGTTTGTTTGTTTGTTTGTTTTTGTGGCACCAGGGATCGAACTCACAGCCTCACACCTGCCAGACAGGTGCATAAGCCACTGAGTCAAACTCCCAGCCCTCTACTGCTTTGTTTTGATTGACTTTGTTCTGTTTTGCTTTGTTGAATTTTACTATCTTTAAAATAAAATTAAAAAAATAAAATTACCATATTTGATTTGGAATTTCTGCTTTGTTCCTGTGTACAGTTCCTGTAATGGCAAACTTGTGCTCAGTTAGCAAATGTAACATCAATTGGAAACCACTAAACCAACTGTCAAATGTCACATTCTGATTAGTTTGGGGAGTAGAAACAAGTCTGTTCACATCATTTTATTTAGTACTGTACAAACAAGGATTTGATGGCTGAGTTCCAAGATAAATGTGTAAACTGAAAGCATAATAAGTCTTTACATCTATTAGGGCATAATTTTTTATTCCTTTTTCTATTAATTAAGTTTATTGGTACATTTTGGGTATACATAATGATCACATTCATT
>RJWM01038917.1:0-16449 GCA_004363535.1 Dasyprocta punctata | reverse complement strand
GGTTGGACTGGTTCTGGTTCTCCGGGCTGGCGGAGCCCCCATCCCCGGAAGGCGGATCAGATCTCCCTTGATGCAAGCTGGTGCCGCGTGGCGCCGGTGTGTTGCGGTCCGGTTGGACTGGTTCTGGTTCTCCTCCGGGCTGGCGGAGCCCCCATCCCCGGAAGGCGGATCAGATCTCCCTTGATGCAAGCTGGCGCGTGTGGCGCCAGTGCATTGCGGTCTGGTTGGACCGGTTCTAGGACTTTGGTTTTAAAATGTTAGTTTTTACTGAATAGTCTCGTGAGTTAATATAAGTTGGCAGGAAAGTTCAAGATTAGAGATATTACATATGGAACTGTGAGAGGCAAGCATGTCACAGCTATGATCCTCAGATTTATGTCCATTAAAGTTCTCTACAGGTAGATGTTGCAACGTCCTCTTTAAAACACACATCTACCTTGGAGTGGGGTCCCCAACGCGTTATCGTAGTGTGTGTTAATGAACTGGCTGGGTTTTGGGCTGCAAAGTCTCAGGGAGGGAACTGAGGTATAGCACAATGAAGGTCTATAAGGAATGCGTCTGTAAAACACTCATTCCATGTGTGACCAAAGTGTAGACCAGTTGAGGCCATTCAAGGTGTGACTTGGTTGAGACAAGAGCAATCTTCACATCCCTCAAATGGGAAGTGTGGAGTGGCCAGGGACCAGTTTCTGAACATGCTGGAAGAAAAGTTTCTGAGATAGGAAGTAGCTGACAGATCAGCCTGCTGGGCCCTGGAAGGAGTACTAGCACCCTAAGAAAAACTCTATAAATCATAACTTCATGTTTCAGAGAGCCCAATCCAATCCCACAAGCATAGTTTTGTTTAGGATGAAAGATTTAAGAGAATAGAAAGAAAATGGAGAAAACAGTAGAAAGATCAGCTGCAAAATGTTTAAGGTAACTTATCAACTGATATCTTAAAGACCCTTTTTTCCCCCTAAACATAAGCACAAACTGGTCCACAAGGTTCTGACACTTTGAGAATTCCAAGAAGAGAAACATCTGAACAACTTAGGGGGTTTTGTTGATTGTTTGGTCATGCACTTTTCATTTCCCCATCCCTTTGGTCAGCAAATATTAAATAAGTTCCTACCAAATGCCAGTCATTAACGAAGCATTAGAGCAACACACAGAAATATATTAAGAATTCAATATTTACATGTAAATCCTGACAAATTCTTAATTGGAACCATCTATTTTAGACTGAACAGACATCATACTAGATTGCATTTGACATGGAATTTTATTCCACAAAAAAAATGAAAATTAATTGTACACAGAAAGGTTAGATTTCTTGAATTAAATTTTGCCAAAAGATTTTTTTCTCAAGAAATAACTCTACTAATAAGCAAATAAATATATGTAGATCAAATAATATTTCTCCTATGTAAAAACACAATGACAAATTAGCATTTTCATAATAATGGTTGTGATATAAATGAAGAATTATCTCTCCAACAATAAGTAAAGTAAATTGGAAATTAAACCTCTTTCATTGAGCCAGAAAATGTGGAATGTTAGCTTATAATTCTTTGTCAAATTATACTGTCATGAAAGTTCATGACTAGAGAAGGCACAAATGGAACTGGGCAATCTTTTATAACTTTGACTTGTATTTAAATTTTAAATAAGGGAATATCAAATCAACAATTAAATACATGTGTATATCTGTATATTTCAAATACTACATTTACAGATATCTTAATAACTACATATGATAGGTCCTAAATAAATATGAGGTAAATAACAAAGGTGAATATCTAAAGCGAATTACCAAGTCTTCCCTGCTTACTGCTAAAAAATGTTATTATTGGAAACTTAGTAAAGTGAATCAAGAAACACAGTAAGTGAATCATGAACTGCATCACTGCATGTCGAAGTCTTTGTTCTCTCTTTATTTTTATTTTAAATAATTGAATGTATTGGCATTTGTCATGCGTGTTTTGTGCTCCATTTTCTTAACCAGAAAATTCTAAACACAGGGGAGGAAAAAACAGCCACACACCTAAGACAAGAGGGGCAAAGACACAGAATGCGGCCCTCGCTTATCCTAACAGGGTCGTCGCGGAGGGGCACAGTGGCCGCGCTGGCTGGCGGCAGAGCCCGGGTCTCCCGCTGAGCTCGGTGGTCCAGGGCTCTCTTACATTAGTCCTCGTCAGTGTCTTTCATTGAGTCCCTTTGTTCGTGCCTACACGTCCCACCAATTCAAAGGGCTGATAAAACCATTAATTTACTAAGAATTTTTATATGTTCAAATTCGGGTAGCACACAAATATAAGATAATATTTCACGGTCAGACTACAATGAGATAAAACAGTTATGGAATCTTTATCTTGTGCTTAATTTATTTCAATCTTTTTTTTCTTTTTGTCTCAGCAGACCTTATTCTCTACAATTCCCTCAATAACTTTATTTCTTTTCAAAAATCCTAAATGCTGTAGTCAGTATTACTGTGGTGTTGATTGTTTATGTATTTTCTCCCCCCTTTTATTTGCTTACATATGTTTCTGAAATATTGCTTTGTAATAGTTTATTTATCTTTTTCCTCCACAAGAGCCAGGGAAAGGTCCTGAAACCAAACAAGGTTCTATAAAAGTTGCAGCACAAGGTAAGCAATAAAATACCTAAAAATTCAGTGGGCTTTTTCCCCTGCTTAAATCCATAGCACTTTATTGAGCAAGGCAAAAGCTGTTTATTGCAGAATAGCACCATCTGCTGGTTTATAACAAAAAAGCATTGTACATTTGCATTATATGATTGCAAGTAATCCCTTGGTAATTGGGCAAACGTGAGAGAGACTAAGACAAATTTGCAGAGGAATTGGCAAAGAAACCAAAAATGAGGATTTTGACTCCAAATTTCAGACATTGAGCTTTTACATATACCCAAAAGAATATCTGGGGCTCAAAAAAACTGGTTAATTCTCAAACCTTGAGGGTAATTTGATGCAAACCTAAGGGAAGGGCACAAATGTTTTGCTGTGGTCACTTACAAAGAAACTTTAGATAACACGTTGAGAAAATAAAGGCAAAACATTTATGGGAAAGACCTTTACCTCCTCACTTATGCTGGTGTTATGGAAAACAGACCAAACGCGGGAAGAAACTGCACCGAGGAGATTTAGAAGGCAGCCTGCTGTGCCGGTGGGCTTGACTGGGATTTCTCCTCAAAGAGCCCGCCCTGCCCAGCGGGGTCCTGGGGCTGTTATGGGCAAGGAAAGGGGGCTCTCCAAAGGTACAGCCAGCGCATTATGATTGGTAGATTCGGGTGACATCTTTGGGTGGCTAAGGGAGGTTAAGCATTTCAGGTTGCATTGTAAGGCCATCACTTACGCAGTGAATGTGTTACACAGGGGAAGAGAAGGCCTGTTACATTTTCAGTTGCACTGCGAGGTCATCAGTCAGCCAAGCTCGCACAAGGGGAGGAATGTTCTGTGACCAGGCTCCTGCAGACACTGACTTGTCCGCCTGGTCTTGGCGAGCATCCTTGGGGAGCTTTATTTAAAATTCTCACTTCCCCTTCACTGGGGTGTAGAATACTGACCAACGGAAGCAACGCACTGACACAGGAACCACTGTCTCCGGGAAGAGGCCCTTGCTTCCGCCTGTGTTCAAATGGAATGCACGATTTCGTGCGCTGTGTCTGACCCGTAAGTGGTGTCCCGTACGTGCACCGGGGTGGCAAAGAGCCAGGAGCCAGTTTTTAGTTTTCATCTTGATTACTAGTCCAATAGGACTGATCTTCTTGGGGGAAGTTCTGAAAGGAAAAGTAGCAAATATGGGAGATAGGAAAACTAAGCAGGTAAATGTAGACATGCAGCCCAGATAAGCATCTTCAAGCAAATCTCGACCACTTTAAAAATCATTGATTTATAAATGCGTAAATTAGACAGTTTTCTGTTAAAAAGATCACCCTCCCTCTTTCTGTTTTGACTGAAACTTCTGTGGAATGTAGTAGAGATGTGAAACTGTATCTTGAGGCAGGAATTCAGTTTTACTTCAACCTCTCATTAGGGGAGTTGAAAGGGAGAAACTTGATATTTGGAAATTTCCTTCATATTTGAACTGGAGGCTATGGTTTCTTCAGCACTCATACTGCATCTGACAAGACAGCCTCTGAACTTACTCTTTTGGCATAGGGGAATTCTTACTGACTGCATGGTAGCCTAGAGTCATGAATTCTCCTCAAGACTGTGCTTGTAAGGAAATGAGAAGGAAACGTTGATTAAGCGCAGAGAACGAGATCAGAATTGGGCACTGTATGAGTTCACTAAATGACAACAACCCTGCAAAGCAAGAATAAAGAGCAGGGCCTCCACAGATCTCTCACAGATACATTTGACAACACCCAAGTAGAAAGCTAAACTATGCACACAAATATAGAAATAACATTTTCAAGTATTCGAGATGGAGACAGAACTTACACACACTTGGTAATAATGCTTTAGCAGACTGATGTTTTTGAAGGACCAAAATCGATATGACCCTTGTAAAGTGGTAAGGGCTATCTCATATCTTCCTTTATTTTTTACCTTTGCAAGAAGAAATATTTAACATGTAGAGTTATGTAACTACATGTATTTAAATGTAATTATTATTAAGATTTGCATACTTTTTCAGAAATACATAAAAATTGTTTTAATGAAGTTATGAGATACTAAGGGGTCCATGAAATAAATATCTCTATATTGCAGGAGATGATAATTTGGAGATGTAAGAAATGTGAGGAATAACATAAATAGGATATCTTGTAATAAGATCATGAGCACATTAAACGTTATATGATTTAAGACAATGTAATTTTTAGTAAATGTTGGCATTTGAGGGATTCTTTTTGGATGAGTGGTGATATGACTTGGGTTTAGGTTGTGATTGGGAATTGGACTGGTTGAGAGGAAAGTATTGTTAGTGAGTAGTGGTCTATTAAATATGAAGAGTGAGCAAAAACTGTGAAAGTCCATTGTTATTAAGACGTGAGATGACCTTAAGGAAATCATAGAAGTGACATAAGTAAGAAAGTGCAAACATGATGATCACTGTGAAGAACTGATGCTTGATGGAATATATGGCTTGAACAGAGGAAACAGTCAAATGGCACTACCTGCTGGAGGCTGGGGAGAAGGAGGATGCTTACTCGTGTAACTAACCCAGGAGGTGAAAGTGGGTGAAAGAAAGCTGACCATCTTGTGAGCAGCTTACTGTTGTCCAGACGGAGAGTGATCCCAGCAGTGATATTTTGGTAGCCTAGTGGAATCTAGGTGGAAGTCCCATCTGGCTCATATATATTTGGTAATACATAGTGAGGAGGAAATGAAATACAGACCAAGATCAGAGAGGAAAGAGGGAAATATAGAATTTTTAAAAAATCATTTAGGTGCAGAGGACACATCGACACTGGTTGAGACTAACATGACTGAGAAAGGGCAGAAGCCATCACAGAACTCAGAATTAGGAGGCTGGGGGCATCGTGTGCTACTACATTTCTACTGTGGTCTTTCTTCTGACTTACTAAGGCACACACTAAATATCTCCTACATATTACAGACACAAGACAGAAAGATAACACAAAACTGAAATATAGCCAGGGCAGTCTCATTACAGTATGAGAATCAAGAGACCAGTCATTGAGTGCCATATCTGTTGAGTAAATTCGGGCATCATTGGACCCCATAATCCAGCCAAGTAGATTAGAACCAGGCTGGCTGGCTGACTGAGGGCTCACAATGGGACACATGAACGCAAGTCACAAAACCATTCTAAAAAGCAGTTGGGAGTCCAGCAGTTTGGCTTTGATTAGTTTCTGGGCATGGAATCAGCTTGCCAGATCACATGGCCTTCCAGATGGCAATGAATAAAACCCATCCATCTTCTATGGACCCAGGGAAGCAAAAGTATCAGTTACAGAGGTCAAGCTACTGCACTGGACTCTTTGCCATTGTCACTATAAAGTTAAAGCAGAAACCATGAAGGAAAATAAGAGTAGGAAAGAGGAAAATGCATATGTATATATTCTATCCCTGCACCTTCAGCTAGATTATTTCACAAATCAAAAGATTTTGACATAGCTACAAAAGATTTTGTGATTTTTTTTTAAAAAGACCTTAAGTTTCAGAGTCTTTCTTCCCTGTAGAATTCCTAAGAAATAATGGTTTTGCAAAGCATATTTGCATTCTCAGCCTTCTTTCTAGCACTGGGCAAGATATTCGTCACACTCCTTTGAGGAATGGGTTTATTGTTGGTGAGAAAGAGTAGGCTTCAGGGCTATACACTGGACAGGGACACTGAGGCCCTTTGATAGATGACGGCAACTTTTATTCACAGTTTTGTGTTATTTTATTTTGTCTTTCTTCAAACAGCCTCCAATCCCATTGTGTAACCCAGTTTGCTTTGGAGAGGATATGAATTAATTTATGGGAAATATTGTGAGACAATTGCACAAAGGAAGCATGCTCCTTTTGTGGGATCTAAATGGGCAGCTCTGCTTCAACCCTTTTCCATATTGTACAAATGAGAGAAAGCATGAATAATACATGAATCTGGAATAAAAATGTGCATTTGCTGGATGATTTTGAAAATTATAAAAAAAGTTTTAAACAAAAGTGTTAATTGCAAAGTAAAGAACTAACAGCAAACAAGTCCAATTCACAGGACTTGCTGAAGTTACTGCTGCAAGACTTTGAAATATATCAAGCAGTATCCAAATCTTCAATTCCCTTTGGCTGTCATCTTCATTATATCATTGGAACAGATCCAAACTTTTAGAATTTAAGAAGCTCACAAATATGAAGTCTTTATATATTTTCTGGATTATCAGTTAAAACTATGTTAAAAGAATGAAATGTACCGAAGTGGAAACAATATACTTGTAAGGTCACTTTTTAAACTACAAAAGTAACAACATATCGGTAACATTTAGAGTATACAGAAAAACAACTTATACTAAATTAAAGGGCACTCTAGTTCTTTTCTGGGTTTTGTTTCTGGCTTTTGTACTCCATTATTCTACTTACTGTCTTGGTGAACATTTCCAAATAACTCTGGTCTCCCAGATGCTACCTTTCTCTGGGCTGCTCTCATGTAGAAGCAACTGTGCAGATTAGAGAATGTATTTGGAAATGCTCTGGCAGTGTTGGGACTGCAGAAGAAAGGTCCAGAGTAGCCCTGGGTGTCGGGTGTAAGTGGTCTTCAGCACCTTATTTGAGTCTGGTTAGGTCACTCTGTGCACGAGCTCAGATTTAGTAATGTGGCTTGAGACTTCTCTCAACTGAGGTTGTTTGGCTCCTGAATTGTTTTTGAAGAGAACCAACGTCCATCCTGCTAGGAACCTTCCTAAGCCTACTGAGCACCTCCCTTAAAGGTTTCTGGTAGTACCTGGTTTCTGGATGTCACAAGCCATCACAGGGCAAGCCAGAATTCAAAATTGCTTAACATATTCTATGCTCTGTTTTTCTGCACAAAGGGAGAATGAATTATCTATTCCCCTTTCTCTAAGTAGGATATTTGAAATACTGTCACAGTAATGCAAATGTAGAATGCACGCTGATATTTAATCCTTCAGAATCTAGGTGTAGATAATTTGTAGACTATCACCTCCATTTTTTTGATATATCAATTTATAGTTTTACATTTTATGACCTTCTAGGAGTAATTGTGTTTTTCTTCAATATAACTATTTGAAACTTAAATTTAACTTACAACAAACATGTACTTATGGAGCTGACTTCTTATCTGTATAACTCAGTATATCATTTGTTCTGTTTTTGCCATATGCTTATTTCTGAATTTTAAAAAATATTTATATGAAATAATATTTCAAGTGATACTCCTACTATAAGTTTTCATGTTTTAATTAAAACATAGGTGACCATTGAATTTATGAATATATGGAATATATTATTTTATTCTAAGAAGTAGTCTAAGAAATGATCGTTTAATATGTTTAACACTATTTCCTTTCATTATTTCAGCAGCAGCTAAAAAGGATGAAAAGAAGGAAGGTATGTTTAACACACAATCACACTGTGCCTTTGTAGGAAGAATTCACCAATCTTCAGAGCTGGGTTTGGGCTGCTCCCCATCCATACCCCTGAAGGATATCACTGAGTCTGTTATGTGTATACACTTAGCATGAGTAGGCTTTTTCTGTCTCACCTCACACAAAATAATGTGCTACTATTTAAAAAGTAATTTTAATGCACTCTTTCTCAAAATATAAGGGGCAAAATATAGCATCTTCAAATCCTAGACCTCCTATTCTGTTGGCAATTTTATCAAATATCAACAATTTGTAAAATATACACCTTACATTAATTCCTTATATCTTTGACACACACAAGCAACTTGTTATTTTGCTCCACTGAGCTACGAATAAGTTATAGTCCATCCCTGGCAGTTCACCTACCTATATCAGGATGGCCTAGTGCAAAGTATAATAATCTTGTTGCCAAAAGAAATTTGCCCTGGATGGAATTAAATGGGCAAGAAAAACATTATGCATGAGTATTGCCAAAGGGACCAAGTCTTTTAGTAGAGGAGAGACACTGAACCAGACCACAACAAAACTAAAAGCCAGAGACTTTAAGTGTGGGGAAAGCAGCAGAAAGGTACCTGAAGGTTTTGAAGAAGTAGACGGTCAGTGAGCGTGCTAGTCCACAGGGGTCTTGTAAGGTGCACATGGCAATGTTGGGCTTCTACTCTACCAAGGTACTCAGAGCAGGAGCACTACTGTCAATTGATTGATGGATTGATTGATTGGTTGACTGATGGATGGTTACATTTCAAAGACATGGTGCTCATTTCCTGGTGAAAGATATTTATTGGTTGTAAAACATTTCTCTCTCAAAGGGTCAGAGAAAAAAATTGCAATCATAAGATTTAAAAGTAAAGCTCTAAGAAAAGAGAGGCCCAAGGCCTGTAGGCAGGAAGAAATCTACTTTCCAGTGGAGAACAGCAAGACTGTCCTGCTCACCGTGACTCTGTCCAGAGATACTGGCAACCACACTGACAACACTGCACTATTGCTGCTTAGGCCAAGCTTATGTTTTTAGTAAAATGATATGTGTATATAAGAAATTACTAATAATTTGGAAAACATGGCAATTATAATCTAATTAGTGTAAAGCTAGGGTTATAGTTTATATTTAATGTGTTCAAAGTTTTATCTAATCATAATAGTTTGAGAGTCACATTTTGTTTCTGTTGAACAGGAAACTAAGAAATCAGGTACAAGTGAGAGACACAATATTTTAGTTTGTTGATTATTGTTCATTCAGAGACAGCAAAACATATTGTCATAATAAAGGCAATGAAGACCTGTTCTTGTGCTTCTTACTGAAAGACTAAAATTAATACTGAAATCAGTATAAATTTCTCATATATACAACAAATCTTTTCAATGTGCTTTTGGAAAATTGTACCATTACAGTCTCAACACTTTGAGGAGTTAACCAGTATGTTGTTAAGAATATGGAGATAGTAAGTTCTGGTCATAGTTTTTGATAGAGAATGTATTCCCAGAAATGTTGATTTTTTCCTCCACCATTTCCAGTTAGGAATAAAAAACAGTCTATCATTTGATTGATATAAAGTAGTAACATGAATATTTATTTTTTCATTCATCAAAAGCAAATTAGTAAACGAATTTTAGGGATATGAAGTAGGAGTCAAATGACGATTTCATACCTTGGGTTTTATATTTGTTCCCTTCCATTAGTCTTGCTCTGGGATTCTTTAGTTCTGTTTTTCATGGTTTTTTACCTCATTGCAAACTGTTGAGAAACTGTATTCAGAGCCTGGGCAGAGCTTGTCTGTGGAGATTCAAGTGATCCAGTGTCTGTGACCACTTAGGAAAGGTAAACCTGTCTGTTTGGGCACCAGCATCCGAATTACAGTGTAAGCTTTAACCCTCGTCTCTTCCTCTTTGCTCCTGCATTTAGTCTTCCAGAATTTTCACTTTGGCTGAGCTTTCTTCCAAAATAATTAGAACAAATAATCTTCATTAAAGCCCCTTGCTTTCAAGTTGTGACCTCATGTTGGCCTTTGTGACCCCATATTGGATTTACCAACTTCTCACATCAACCAAGGCAATGACCTCTGAAATCAGACGCTTTCCACCCCTGGAGTCACTGCATCCATTCCAATGGTTCTTCAAGGTCATGGCCATTTTTGTAAAAAGTATGAAGTTGCGGCTTGTGTTTTTCACTTTGCTTCTCACATGAACGCACTGGTGTTTTCCAGAGGCTAAATGATGTATGAAATTGCTGCAGACTAAATACCAAGTAGATATGCAAATTCAACCGCTGCTAATTAAGCCAGACATGAATAGATTCACAAAAGTGTAAAACAAAGTCATTCATGTCACCACATTTTTTTTGTATTGGGAAAGGTATTTGTGATAAAAGTATGTCATTTATGTGAACATATAACAGGTTTACTATTTTTAACAAATGAATAAATGATGCATATTTTTAAAAATTGGCTTTAATGTTTGAAATTATAAACACAATGAAAAGTAAACCAAAGTTTTTTAAAATCCTTAGAAATCATTAATAACAATCCTTTATAAGAAGTCTTAATAATTGCTGAGACTCCTTTTGGAGTCCTGAGACAAAAATGTTTGGAACTCTTGAATGGAAACAGTTATCCTGTTTATAATATTATCTCTTTGTAGACTGATCAGTTGTATTCACTAAACTTTTTATATCACTAACTGTTTAAAATACAGAGAGACTTGGCAATGACCACCTGCTAGACTATAGGACTTAACCTGTAGTAGAGGTCTTGCTTGCCTGCCCTGACTTCCTGTCAGACACACATTTGGGCAAGCTCAGCACCAAGGCCTGAACTTTTCAGGAAGCAAGACTGCAAGGAGCCCCTTTGAGACTGAGGTGATGAATTACTGCCAGGCAGGAAAGGAAGAGTTCCAAATATGCCCGCTCTCTGTGGTCCTTGTCCAACCACCCAAAGGACTAAACCCAAATCATGGGGCCAGATGAACACAAAATAGACTTGCTTCCGTGCTGAGAAGCCACTTCCGGATTATGGCTGTCTGACTCCTTGATCTGCAGCACCACTCCACAGGGCTCTGGGCAAAGCACTCCTGAGGTGGGGAGGAGTCGTGTCTCTCTTCACACCCCTCCAGGAGAGCTCAGGATGCATGCGGGGTGTGTTGTCAACAGCCCCTCACAAGGTCCCCTGGTCTTGGGAGGGACATGAGCATCCCCTTGAAATTCTAATTAGCTGGATCTCAAACCTTTGTCTGTGTGGCCTGTGTGACAAAGTCAGGGGACACCATGGTGAGGCTGTCACCCTGAACTTCCCTCAGTTTTCTTTTATATGCTGCTGTATACAAAGCTGCTTTCTGTTTTACATAAAATGCACTGTCCTTCCTCTATTCTTTGTTGTTATCCTAACAAAGCTTACCTTTTCCTGCTCTCTGGATGTGCAGTCTTTGAGGGTTCAGGGTAATTTCTCACTCCTCACACGTCTGATCCTCCCCACGTAAGTCACTTAGTATCATGTGCAGTATTCCACTACAGCCCATCTGCATCTCTATTAGTGCTTATTTCTTACCACTTCATACTTCCTGTTACCTGTACTCATTTTCTTTTTGCACTGATTGACTTAAGGCTTTTGACTAAAGGGACCCTGTCCAGTTCACGATTATTCTTTTTAGGAACTAATACAGTCTTTTCCATTGCACATTGCTTAACAAGTATACATTCTGTGAATCACTCACAATATTTAGGACTCTTAAAATACATATAACAGCAGTGATAAATATGAATCGGCACCAATTTTCTTACTTTCTACATAAGATTTATTATGATTACTACATGATGATAATGATGATGGTGATGACGATGATGATGTTACATTCTGATGAACTTTTTAGGTTTAAGGAGCCCTAACCAAATATTTGTTGTTTCACTTTTGGTGTAGATGGGCACTAATACAGGTGTAAGAATAGCCCATCTAGGTGAATCTCTTTCATTGTTTTTGGAGGGGAAATGGGAATGTACTGGGAATCAGATATTTTTCATTTAATCTAAACTTAATTGATGAATTCTTTGAGAATAGAATTCTAAGAATTTCACTTTATCTTCTGAAGAACAGAATTCCACTAAGAACTAGTCAGACTGGATTTAACTGTTTGCTGCAACTAGTACAAGTAGAGTCAGTGCACATGGGAATTAATCTCCAGTTCTAATGCTTTAAAAATGAGACTTCAGGAGGTATCTTACTGCAAGGAAAAAAAAAGAGTGGTACAGGAGGGAGATATTTGGCATTATAATTGAAGAAAGATGTCAACCAGGCAGGTTTCACAATGGTGAGGGGTCATTTCATTCCCAGCATTGTTAAACTATCAAAGAGTTACTGTTTCGCCTCATTGTAAAGTACTATTTCCCTTTCCTCTAGCCCCACTATGAATGAATAGACCATGCCTAGTACAATGCTGAAGATGGGCAAGGGACGGATCGAACAGACTGCGGACACACCACTGTTTTTAAAGCACAGATGCTAGGATCCTCAGTATTACCAATAAAAGACTTACTCAATGTATGGGGCTTATAGTCCTTAGGGAAATATGCTCACCAAGCAAACCTTTGCAATACTTCAGCTGTTTCTGCATAGTGTCGCTGGCATAATAAAGTTTAACCCAGGACACTAACAGAAGTACCAATAGCCTTTCAAGATCAGAGTGTGCATGTTTGATTCTAAGTACTATACTTTCAGTTGCTTAGATAGTTCCTTAGGCCTGTGGAGCTGCTGATTCTTAAAGAAAAGTTATGTCTTCATGAGGACATTCTAGGTAAATTTCAGTATAGCTTCCTGTTCTTAAGTATATTGGACTATTTAAAAAACCTAAGTGGTTAGATCATGGTTTGTTGTATTTCACACTTCTATATTATGAAATGTTTTACTTTATCTCAAATAATACTACTATCTACCCAACACTGGACTTCAAAATATGCTTTATTTTTTCATGTCAGTACAATTGATATGTTACTGATTTCATTATTAAAAACAAGGAATGCATACTGAAAATAAGAAGCATTCTGTTATTTAATATACACATATTATATTGAGTTTCCCACACTTACCCTATACCAATCCTTAATTATTTAGCTATCATTTTCCCGGATTGAAAAACAATTTGAAAAAATATTACTTTAATAAGTATACATTTCTTTTTTTTTATTTAAGAGAAAATGGACGCAGAAGACAGAAACAAAAAGCAAAAAAGACAAACAAACAATGACAACAAATCTGATACAATAACATTACAGGTTTACACAATGAGATGGTTGAAATTTGACAGTAGTCTCAATATTGCATATCATTACCTTCATAGGGGTTGTTCAGATTAACAGATATAGACATGTAAAATTGATCTAATCATGAGTATTAACTGTTCTTTTTCAATAGCTAATGTATTTAGTAATTTTAACTGTCCTATGTATACCTATTTATAAATTTATGTCTTTTTCCTTTTCCCTTCCTTCCTTCCTCCTTTCCCCTTCGAATACCTCTTGTTATCATTAAAATAGCTTTGCATAACATCAGGCCTAATATAATCAAGCAAAATAGTTCAGAATAAAACCAATAAAGAATAAAAGAATGGTCACAGAAAAGCGAAACAAAAAACTAAAGGGACCAACAAACCACAACAACATATCCGATACTGTAACATTATAGGTTTACAAAATGAGATAATTGGAATTTTACAGTGGTTGTAACATTGTACATCATTACCTTCAAGGGGGTACATTTCTATTGAGTGGGTATATAACAATTTTTTCAATAATTTCCTACTATTCAGACTATATTATTTAATGTTTCCATCATTTAGAAGAATCAAACAGTGTCATGGATAAATTATACATTTATAATTTTGCATTTTTCTCTGAATTCCTAGAAATGAAATTACTACACTGAAAGGCATGCTGATTTTTATAATGGGCTAGATTATTTACCAGATTACTTTGCTGACATGTGTTTCCAGCTTATAATTCCATGAAAATGGATTGTTACTTTCACACTGTATTAGGCAGTGGTTATTATTTTCATAAAGTATCTTTTTGGCCATCTAGCTTCCTCTTGTGGATATATTGTCATTTCCAAGCATGTTGGTCCACTACTACATCATGGAAATATAGTCACAATACCACCGTGGCACTCTGTAGCACACAAATCCCTTAACTTGAGAATTATTAGTGAATAATTACTGTTCTAATTCCTGCACCGAATAATTGCTGGACAGAACACAAATTGTCTACCTTTCGTAAGTGCCAATAGGTGATTCATTATCATGATTCTAATTTCACAATTAAGTTACAGAAGATGTAAAAAGACTGAGGAAGTAAGAGATAAATTATTTTAAGAAAGAATTTAAACTAAGACACTTCCATTCTAAAACAAATGAGATTCTTTTGAAAATAAAACCTCTCATTTTTATTTTCAGGTGATAGAAAATTTATGGCCTAAACAATAAAAAAATAAATTTATTAGATCTTAGCTGAATGTCCCTCTATTAAAAATAAAATGGGTGTCTGTTGACCACAGAATGCACATTACCTCAGCGTAGTCATAAATATAATATGCTTGTCACTAGTCCATGAGCAATACTAACCTATTCCTTTTCCATTACAATGAGAAGAACTAAATATCTTTACTGGAAGTGTATTGATTATTCAAAAAAAGCACAATGGCGGTCACTAGAGCTAACTTCTTGGACAACAGGCATATTTATGGAAGCACAGTGTAGATTTGCTCAGTTTGATTTATTATTAAAAGTTGGTGACTTGTGGAGACCTGACAAAATCTATGCAAATTATGTGTATATATTATTTTATAATTTTTATGTATCATACTTCAAAAAATTTCCACTTCGGCTCTCATTTATATACTCATCCTTTTGCAAATGGTAGTTTCTCTTGGGCTTTATATTTTGGAAATATTTCATACAGATAATGTATTTTGCTGAAAATTGCCTCAGTATTTATGGAAATTTTTTTATGAGATACTTACTTAGTTGTTGATTTATCATATCTGTTTTATAAGTAACTTATCTTTGTATTTTCAGATTCCAAGAAAATAAAAACATCCACAGAAGGTACTAGAAACATGTTCTTTTTCTGTCATGTGTGTGATAAGCCCTCAAGTAGTTTTTTTGTTGTTGTTGTTTTGCGTTTTTTTGGTACCAGGAATCAAACTCAGGACCTTGCACTTGCCAGGCAGGTGTTTATGCCACTGAGCTACAGCCTCAGTGGTAGTATTTTTCTTAAAGGAGTAGCATGAAAGAAAATCTGTATATGGCATGGATGAAAAAGAAGGAATGTCAAATTTTTTCTGATGATACTGTTATGAAAAATATTTGACAGCAATAAAAATTACTACATGCTTTTACTTTTTACAATAAGTTATTGCCAAAGAAATGTTTGTTTCATAAGCAATAGAACAATGCTAGCTATTTGCATTACTAGATCATATGCACTCAATTAAGTTTGGGAACACCAGTGTTAATTAGGAACTGAAGTGTTTTTTTTAATCTTGAATAGGATCCTAACCCATTGGCAAGTACAGACTGTTTTCTGTACTTGTTACCTATTTTCTGGGCAAACAGTGTTTAGCTATTTGAATGTGTTCATTTAAGAAGGCTACCACCTGTAAATAACTTACAATGGTCAAAAGTCCAATTTTAGCTCAATTCATTGTCAGATAATGTTTTTCCACTGAGTGATGAATCTATCTTAATATTGGCAGTGCAGTATGTCAGAGCCCTACTCATTGTAAGGGGAAAACTACAAAGAGCCGTTAGAAAACTTGCAGTCTAACCCAAGTATAGGCAGCAAGTTTTGCCTTTGCACCTTCTAAGAGCGATGGTTTTCTGCTTGTATTTCTTTCAACAGAACAACCCAAGGGAAAAAGTAAGAAATGCATGCAAAGCCGATTTGTGTACACTTTTTCTCTCTAACACTATTACTGGCCTCCTGGTTTATTTAGGCCTGCAGTTTTGAATCTCTTTTTTTCCTATGTTTTATGCATGTGGAGTGTGCTTCTTATTGTTTTGTCAGAATGAAAACTATACAACTCCCCAGGTCAGAGTAGCCTGGAGGGAAAGCATGCATTCTTAAAGCCCCTTTCCTAACTCATGCAAGTATCTACTAATAACTTCCTCAGGCTTATAACAAAAATACAATTGCTCTCCATTAGCCAACAAGGTCTTGAGTTTGTGTGAATGTAGTCCTTGTGATTCAGATAGTTCTCAATTGTTAAAAAATATAGCCAAAATAGTTTCCATGTTAGTTTCACTCTTTTTCCTGTGATTGCCTTTCTTAAACTCTACAGATATTTCGACATTTTCTTTCTAACATGACTTTACCCTATAAAGATTGTGAGCTCTGTGTAATAACACTGCTATGGATCC
>RJWM01038916.1:0-16449 GCA_004363535.1 Dasyprocta punctata | reverse complement strand
TATTGAGACTTTTATAAGTAAATGGTCACGACTTGAGACCATACTCATAAGCGAGATAAATCAAACCCATATGTGTAAATACCGTATTGTCTCCCTAGTGTAAGAAATGGAAAAGTATATGTGATTCAGAGTCTACAATGGATACTGTGGAAGGGTAGAGAACTGCTCAAAGAGCAAAGACAATTGGGAGGGGAATGGGTGGAAAGGGAAAAGGGAAGAGGAGGGGATATAAACCTGTATATGTGTATATGTAAGATAACTAAAAAGAACACTGCTCAATGTATTCATTATTGAGAGGGAACAATTAATACTCATATGATTGGATCAGTCTTGCATGTCTATATCTGTTAATGTAAGAAACCATTTTAAAGATAACGATGCGCAAATTGCAACCATTGTCAAGCTTCTATCTTCCGGTTTTGTGAACCTGCAATATTGTGTATTTACTCTAGTTGTTTGCTTGTCTCTTTTGCTTGTTGTTTTTACTATATATGTCGTTTTTTTGTTGTTATTGTTGTAGTTTTTGTTTGTTTTGTTTTTCTTCGCTCAAATAAAATTTAAAAAAAAAACAAAGTTCATTATAGCTAGTACTGTTTGATGAGGAAATAGTGATGAATGGTAATGGAATATCAAGACCAGGGGGAACCGTAGAGATATTCTAATTTCCAATTCCTCATAGTAGTTTGATGCACAGAAATATTACCTATGGCTTTCATAAGTGCAAATATTTAGGAAGTGATAGAGTTTACTCTAGAAGCTTAGTTTTATAAATCTTAGGTTAGTTCTCTGGAATGTTAGAGAAATCTAAAATACTTAAAACTGAGGAGCATATAAAAACTGGAACAGCATCAGGATCTCTAATGGTTACAGCAAATAGAGAAGAAGATTAAATGTATAGTTTTCTTGTGTACAATTTTGCAGGCATCCATAAACTCTTAAAATGACATTAGTGATTCTGATGAAACATTTGAAAAGAACGATGAAGACTAACAAGATAGTTAGATGTGTCTATCTTTACAGATAGTCAAATTCTTTTAGAACTTCTAGCCTAAGATCAAGTGACCTCCTTTAGGTTTCTAGTATTCAAGACAGTGGTTGTTCTTCACCAATCTTAGAAAAATAAAATTGGTTAAACATCATTAAAAGAGTTGAATTTCTTATGTGACAAATGTTCCACATGTAAAATTGATCTCCCTAGCTTAATTCACCTCATATGTTTACATTATTGTATCATAAAACAATCAAGTTAAATATTTTTAAAAAGCAAAAGGGAGACAGTTGGTAAAAATTGTATGTCACAGACTACACTCCTTGCAGTGTAGAATAAAATTTTGTACTATTTTAATTTTCAAAGTGATAAACTTGAATAATTTGCAGAAAATGGATGCACCTCGAGCCAATAATACTAAGGGAATAAATCAGAAACACAAGCTTAAATATTGCTTGGACTGTCTTATAGGAAAATTCAAAATATAAGTAAACTAAATATGAAAATAAAAGATAGATGATGGGAAACAGAGAGACAGACCTTTTGTGAAAGGGAAGGGACCAAGAGATGGAGAGAGGAGAGTGTGGAGGGGAAAATACAAAAAAAGAATTAAAATGTGTTATGCACATGTACAACTCCCCATGATGAATGTAATCATTCTGTGCTGAAAACGTGCTAATGAACATTTCAAAAATACAATTATGAAGATCAAAAATGTGAACTTTCTTGGCAACTATCTTAAAATACTGTATGTTTTCTTAGGTTTTGATTTGGCATTCATTGCCTATCCAGAAGCTCTAGCTCGAATCCCAGGAGGTTCATTTTTGTCCATATTATTTTTCTTTATGCTTTTAACTTTGGGTCTTGATTCACAGTTTGCTTCCACTGGTAAGTAATATGTACTTTCAGTGTTAACAAACCCCTCAGATATTATTCATGTTTCCTTGAATACCCTTTTCTTACTGCTATTATTTCCTCTAGCTGTTACTTTCAGAATCTTTCTGAATTTTTTATTTAAAAAGGAGCACATATTTTTATATTTGTTTCAGATACATTTAGAAAACAAATTTGTATAGGTGAATGGGAAGTCTCTTTAGTCACGTATATTTCTGTCACTAATATAATTCATATTTTTGTCCTAGAGTCAACCATCATCACGGAGTATGTTTTATTCAGTCCACGTTTGTAAGCATTGGGTATCCATGAATAACATAAAATGTAAATATTTCATACTTAAGTAAATATGAAATTGAAGTTACAAAGCATACATATTACTTTAACACTTATTGTATATGCATTATGTATCCATGTTGATACACAAACATGTAAATCAACATAATTCACAATCTGGTGCCATATAGACGGGTATTTGGGTTCCTTTTTGTTAACTGCACACATTGCTGGAATGACTGTCTCATTCATGACTATTCACACAGAGGAGTTTTCCCTAATATACAAAACTAGAAAATTCTGAAATAATTTCCCACATATTATTCTCTTACATCACAAATATTGCTGTGGTTTATTCTGCTTATATGAAGAAGTCCACATTCTTCTGATTGGTTTTCAAAGCCCTTGGAAAATCTCAAGCATATTTCTGAATCCTTTCACTTATAAGTCTTTCTACTGTTAGCCTGTTCCCTATTTAATGGATACATTTATTTCTTAAACATAGAATGTCTTCTATCTCTATGTTACTTTTTTTGTTTTGTTTATTTGGTTATTTTCTATATGACTCTGATTAAAATAGTTGCCTGATTTAAGTCCTATGACAATTCTTCCTTTCCTGTAATGCTTTTAGAAAACTATGTCAGCCCCTGATTACCTTATAGTTACAATGAGTAAAAAACTTTATAAAACGGATTTAAAACAAAAATAGAGCTGCTTTGAATTTTCAGCAAAATCAGCAAGCGGTTATTGCTAAGAGAAAGGACTCTATGAATTGTTTTAGATCGGTGTATTTTCTGTATATATTTGTAATAGTAGTTGAAATTGTAATTTGTAATAGAAGTTGAAAGTTGAGTTGTGTGATTAACTTTATTGAGGTGATACATCACATGCCCCTTTTTTTCTTCTGAAGAAACAATTACAACAACGATTCAAGATTTATTTCCCCAAGTAATGAAGAAAAGGAGAATTGCAATAACATCATGTTGCTGCTTCGTTTTGTTTCTCCTTGGGCTTATCTGTGTGACTCAGGTATATTACAGCTTTTTCTTTTCATAAAAATGTTAGAAAAATACTTTAGAATCCAAAAGAAGAAAAAAGGCAAAAGAATGGTTAATGACAAGTCCACATTCTACTTGGATTAAGGTTTTCCAAATTTTAACCAACTTTGCTCTCATTGTAACATTGTTAGTAAGTGTATTTTGTAGGAGATGTGCAGTAATAACAATTTCCGCAAATACAATATGATTAGAGTCTTTAAGCATGTAGGTTTCTCGGAAGCTACTACAAAACCTATAGACATGGCAAACCCTTTTGATAACCAACTTTTCTAAATGACTGTCTAGAATGTAAAGTATTTGACATTTTAAATACTGTTTTTCATATTTTAACAGAACTGAATCTAGGTAGAATGTGTTAAATTCAAATCAATTGATCCTATTTGAGCACATCAACAAACATAAAAATGATTAAAATATTTTTAGAAATAATCAATATTTTGTTGTTGTTTTTAGTCCGGAATATACTGGGTTCATCTAATTGACCACTTCTGTGCTGGATGGGGCATTTTGATCACTGCTATCCTGGAAATAATAGGAATCATCTGGATTTAAGGTAAATCATGATTAGAGAATGACTTAAAAGTTTTATTAAAATTGTTTAGTTTTATTACTTTATGTTTATATAATTGTATTATCAGTAATTACACTATTATAATGTTAAAGTATGATATATTTGTAAAAATATTATGGAAAAAATTAATTGTAGGTGTATGCTTCCTTGTGGGGAATAATGTGTTTAGATATAGAAAGATAATGTGAGTGACAATAATTATTTGAAGAAACTATGAGTATTACTATCACTATTGTTTTCTTTAGAAGGGAACAGATTCATTAAAGATATAGAAATGATGATTGGAACAAAGAAGTGGGTATTCTGGTTATGGTGGAGAGTTTGCTGGTTTGCCATTACACCTGTCCTGTTGATTGTAAGTTAATAAAACGTCGTTAATTTAGAAGCAATAATCTATTCATTTAAATGCTTCTCAGATCAATTTGGAGAATAATTGACATTGGAAACAAAAAGAAAAAGTAACAGTGTAAAGAAATGATTTTCAAGTTTTGCAGTATTTACGGCTATTGCGGCCAAAGTGCCTAAATTAAAATGTCTTTGCAATATTATTTTGCAGGTGATGGGTTTAAAAATTTAGAAAATGAAGAACCTATAATAGACTCAAAAGGTAGCAAATGAGGTAAAATTTTTCAGTAAGAAAAATAAAAAGAAATCATGTATCTGTTCATTCCCTAAAAGAAATACTGAGTTGTCAATGATGTTCTTAATGTGTCTTCTATTTCCAACAAGTACTGAGACACAGAAAACCTAGATGACAGCTTTAAGGAGTGCACTTTAAATATTCTGATTGCTAAAAAGACAATGTATTTTTTCAATTTATCAAGGATGTATTTAGTTTCTGATATTACAATGAGAGACTCACAGGTGTCAATAGTGGCAATAGTTTTATACTAATAAATTCAACAATCAGTACTATTTAGAAGCTGAAGAAAAGTGAATGAGGTCTTATTGAAAAGACATGGTATAATGATGGCAGGTATTCAGGTAACAGTTTAAGAATGGAAAGATTTTAATCCCAAAAGAAATACTTCATGGGATGGAAAATTGCTGTGGACTAGAAAGAATAGTGGAGCTGGGATGGTGACAAAGTTTCATACATATGTTTTGATCTCATTGTTTCATGTTTCAAAGCTTTTCCTAGAAGAGCCCATTAGGTAATTTGATCTAGGATTTGTTTCATCAGAAGTATTATACACTTGATTGCTTTTATTAGATGTTAGATTTTATGCATGCTTTTAGAATTATGAGATCTGCTTGAAGTAGTGAGTAGTTTGGGCCTGGATGTGATGAATTAAATTATTCATATTTTCCATATTCTTACTCAGTAGTGTCTCTGAATGTCATGTCATTTTCCTCATTGGACAGATCTATATCCCCCTTAATCAACCTACAGGATCCCACTAGACTTGTTTTTTTTTCATTTAGTTTTACTTTTTCTTTTATTTATTTTCTTTTATTTACTTATTTCTTTTGAGACAGGGTCTTACTATGTATTCCAGACTGGCCTTGAATTCACTCAGGTAGCCCAGTCTGGCCTCAAACTCACAGGGATCCTTTTGCCCCAGTCTCCCAAGTGCTGGGATTGCAGGCATGTACCACCATGTCTGGCCCTACTAGACTTTTTATTCAGCTAGTTTTTCATGGATTTCATAGTTCTGAGAATTGGATTTACTTCAAATGGAAAAATACTAAACATTAATGATACACATTGCCAACTATCTTATATAAAATTATGTATATTAGACTCCACTGCCCCTTGTTCATTGTCATAATTGTATACAACTGTGGTAATTATGAAATACATTAAAGTTACCTAAAGAAATAAATTTATGGAGTTTATTAATTTATGGAGTTTCAGATCTGAATGGTCAGATCTAAAATTGTACTTGAATATATGTTTATAAATATTATTAGAATCTATTGGGTTTTTTTCTCTTTATTTTTTCATTTTTCTTTTTGGTTTTGCTCAAACAATGGTGGCTAAATTTAGAGAAATTGCTAGGGGATTTTTGAGTTTCATTTTCCTTTGCAGATTTTAAAGTAGTTTTAATGCCTCAGTATGTCTATTAGGTTTTTAAAATTATTTCTTAATTTTAAAGACAATGAAACCAAACAAAATAAAACAGAATAAAATCAATCGAAACAAAACATTGAAAATGATACAAGACTTCAAAACAAGATAATAGGAAATCAACAATGGCTAAGATAATGCCACTTGTTATCATCAAAATAGCCACCGATACCATCAGACATAATAAAATGAAACAAAACAAAATAAAATAACACCAATCAAAACAGAACAATGAAATAGATACAGGACTTCAAAACAAGATAATTGGAAATCAACAATAGCTACCATACTATATCTTGTTATCTAAGCTGCCCATTCCATCTGACATACTAAAATCAAGCAAAACAAAACACACTAAAATCAACCAAAACAAAACAAAACAAGACAGGACTTCAAAAGTAGATAAATAGGAAATTAACAATGCTACAATAATGCCTCTTGTTACCTTCATCACAGCTGTCCAGACCATCAGACATAGGCATGTAAAGTTAACCAATCAATACAAGAGATTCTTTACTTCACTTGTTACCTTTTCAGAAATTTCAAGTGTGTGACTTCTAATTTGTACTATGTCTGTATCTCTTGAATTTGTTCAGTATGGGATGAAAGTCTGAGATTGTATTGTGCTCCTTCGTCTTGAAGTTTTCCTGTTCCTCTGATTCAGCCCATTGCTGCATCCCAAATGCTTCCTGAATGGTCTGCCAGTCCCTTGATGTAGGGGATTGGAGTGGGCACCTTGATTCCTCCAAAGCAGATTTCCTGGATTGGTAGAGAGGCACGAGGTGGTGGTTCACCGATACCCTCCTGATAGTGGTAGGACCTCGAGGAGTGGCTTCTTCTCTGACCAGGCCTGGACTCACTGGATCTCTCCAGGCCCCTGTCCCTCCATTCAGCTGCCTGCCATGCGCTGCAATCCCCCTCTACTGTTGTTCCTGAAATCATTGTCATCTTTATCTCTCTCCAGAATATCCTTCAGCACTTGTTATGTGGGGGCTGGAGGTCTAAGATTGCCTTTTGCTCCTTTTTCTTGACATTTTCCTGGTTTCTTCTGGACAAGGTGATTGTGGGGTCCAGGTGGTTCCCGCATTGGCTGCCTGTCCATGGCGTAGGGGAATGTGTCAGACACCTGGGTTTGTCCTAACCTTGGTTCCCAGGGGGACAGTGGGGTACGGGGTGGACTTCTCCAGACACAAGCAGCTACACAGGGACTCCCCCGATGGTGGTAGGTGCATAGGGGCCGGGCTGGCTGCTTCTCCCACCTGTGCTGGTACATGTCCTGTGATGGCAGCTGGCGGGCTCCTAAAACATATTTTCTAAACTGAATTTTAAATTATTTCATTCTTAAGGTTCATATTTTGTTGTGTTACTTAAACTTATTTTGCTTTTTTACCAATAAAAGGCTGAAAGTGAAGTTTGTTTTGGTATAAATGCTCCATGTGTAAATCTATGCATGCTTTGAAGTGATGAAAGAGGTGCTCTGTGCAGAGAAAAAGAATACAAGCAACTGCTAAGCAAGGAGACAAGCATGTCCAGGAAAAAAGTACTTTTGCATCCTTGTTGATGCTGGATATTTATTTATGGTACAGAATAAAAACATTTTTTATAAATTAAAGATCACTTCCCCTTGATATATACCCAGTAGTGATGTTCCTAAATCATATAGTAGTTCTATTTTTAATTTTTTGAAGAATTTCCATAGTAGTTTCCATAATGGCTGTACTAATTGACATTTGTACCAATATTTTGCAAGGTTTTTTTTTTTTGCTACATACTTGCCAACGATCATATTCTGGGGAATATCTCAAAAGGAAATGAAATCAGTATGTCAATGAGACAATTGCATTCCCCCATTCATTGCAGCACTATTCCCAATAACCTGGAAATGGAAATCGCCAAACTGTTCAAATAAAGACAATGTGTTACGTATACAGAAACCAAAGACCATTTAGCTATAAAAAATGAAACCTTTTCCTTTGCAACAACATGAATAGCACAGGACATCATTATGTTAAGTAAAATAAGCCAGGTGCAGAAAGACAAGTATGACATGGTCTCTCTCTTATGTAGAATCTCAAAATTTGATCTCATAAAACTTAAGAGCAGAATGGTGGGTTACCAGAGGTTGCTGAGAGTAAGTGAGGAGAGATATGTAGAGGTTGATTAAGGCATGCTAAGTTACTGTTAAGTAGAAGAAAGAAGCTCTGGTGTGCTATTACATAGTATGGTTATTCTAGATAACAGCATGTACTGTCTATTTCAAAAGGGAGAAACAATTCTGAAAATTTCATCATAAAGAAGTGATAAATGCTTGAGAAAATAGATGTTCAATCTTAAGCATTGTACAATGTATGCGTGCATCAAAACAACACACAGTGCTCTCATTAATCTGTACAAGTTATGCTTTTTACAAATTATAAAAACTAATTTCAGTGGAAGAAGAAAGTTGAAAACTCAGTAATACTCACTAACAGGATGCAGGAATACAAGGGGGACTGGAAGGGGAAGTAAAGGGAATCAAGATGTGATATGTGTTTGTCCAAATTCTCCAATATGAATGTATTTATTATGTATCACAAATATACACTATACTAATAATAAAAAGGGGAAAGGAAAAGGCTTAATAATGAAATATTTTGTATTTATTTTACTTTCAGTCTGCTATATGAACAAGTATTTTATTAAAATATGTTAAACAATTATGCGTATCTTTCATAAGTATATAGAATATTCATTTTGGTAGAAGTTATTAAAGAAAAAACATGTTGTTCATTTCATCTTGTTAACTTCTGGTTTGTTATTTGATTATTTTAGTTTTTGTATTTTCATTTTAATTGTTTTCATAAATTATTTGTTAGGAATGAAATCAAATTGCTAGTCATTTGTATAGCCAAATCATTCATTTTCTTCATATTTGACTTTCATAGGCAGTTTTAATCTGGTCACTGGTGAAATTTCATAATCGTGTGTATGCTGAAATTCCATACCCTGATTGGGCTGTTAACATAGTGTGGTGTATGATTAGTTTTTATATTCTTTGGATTCCAATTATGGCTGTCTTAGAAATAATTCTGGCCCAAGGAACTATCTGGCAAGTAAGCAATTTAAATTTTTAAATAGTTTATGTAAAGTACTTCTGATAAAAATGAAGATGAATTTACTTACATGGCAGTAATATGAATTTATATGTGATCAAACTAATCTTTCTTTCCTCTGACCACTTCTATACTGGATATAATCATCTGTCACCAATGCACAACCTTGTTTTCTATATGTATGTATGTGTCTCCCTGTATTGTGCTGTATGCTACTTTTGCAAGGAATCTGGTCTTGCTTGTTACTCTATCTTCAGGCTCTATTATAGTGCTTACTATGTAAGTTAGAACTCGTTGTACTGAGTTGTCCTTGAAAATGTCAGAAAGCAAAAGAATCATTTGTTTTTTAAATCTGTAATCTCTACTTTTAATGCCTCATCTGATTATCAGTCCTAATGGTGTGTCTACTACAAGTCCTAATAGTGTGTTTAGGTTGAACTGAGCTTGATAAATTATAATAATTCTTCTTCTCTGGAGGCCTAGAGAGGTAGAGTTGATTATGACTTCTTACTTGAAAAATAGCAGCGTAGGCTCTGGAGATTTTATTAAAATACATTCTCAACCCCATCAAAGAATGGATTTAAATCAATGATTTGACAGTGGATGTCCCTTTCCCTGGTTCTAGAAGCACAGCCCACTACACACTACTTCACATTCTCACCTCACCCTCACTTTAAATGTTTGAGAATACAGGAAGGGACTGTATGGTGACACTGTTACTGTAATGGGTTCATATACCCATTCCTCTGAAATAATTGACATTCACTGTTATTGTGATACGATAGTACAATTCTACTGACAGTTAACAACTTATTTGATTGCGATTTTTTTTAGTAGACTATGCCTTACTAAGAATTTAGACTATCACTTTTTATTATTCCGTGATTCTTATTTCAATGTTGTTAACAAAGAAGCTTAAAAATTTTTAAATGGGAGTAGAATTCAATATTGGCTTGATTATAGCTTATAGCATTTAAATTCTAAGAAAAAAATTTTCTTTTTTTCATTTCAGCGCATTGTGAACTATATTAGACCAGCTTCTAGCTGGGGTCCGTACCTGGAAAAACATCGTGGGGAAAGATATAAAGACATGGTGGTGCCTAACAAAAAGTCCGACTATGAAATACCTACTGTTAAGGACAATGAAACACCTGTATGAAATAGAATGTTAAAAAACACGTGGCTGTTGTATAATATGATTTTTTTAGAAGACCAGACATTTTTATTTATTTGTATGTTAAGTAGAAAAATCACCATGCTATGATCACAATATGACAAATGCTTTTCCCACTTAAGCAGGAATGTAAAATATAATGTGAATTTATTAATGTTTAGCAATGTTTTGTTTGTCTTTTAAGATTAGTTGTCTGTATAATACACACTTAACAGTTGCACAACAAAATTTTTAAATATTATAGTAATTTTTTTCTAATGCATTGAAAACTTTACTTGAGCTGATTACTTAGAAATAATTTTTATTGTGAAAATTTAAAAAGTATTATTTGATTCTCTTTTCTTAATGCAAACTCTGCTGACTCTTTCTCAAGCTGGAGGAAAGTGAATTAGTATATGTAAAAGTAACCATTACAAACTCAAGATTTTCGTTGCTTGGAAATATTGTATTTATGGAACTAAATAGATTGTGGGTATGAGTGATGTAGTTTAATACTTTTGACACAAATATGTCTAAAAATCTCATGCATTGGTGACTCAGTTCTATGTGAGTCACGCTCTTTATTTACAAACTTAATAGTACGTTCTTCGTTAACAAAGACTGAATTCAGAAAGGAAATAAGGATCCTCTAACAAGGGGTAGATCTAGAAAAGACTGAATTCTGAAATGAAATAAGGATCCTTTATTTCCTTTCTGAATTCATTAACAAAGACTGAATTCAAGAAGGAAATAAGGATCCTTTAACAAGGGAGAGATCTAGGAAATACAAAAATTTTAAAGTTTTGAATACTTTCTTTATATTATTGTCTTTCTTCCTTAGGTTATGTGTTGAAGAATACTACTGCACAACTAATTTCTATTGTGTTTTACAAAATTAAGAGTACTTCATTATGTTCTGTGAATTTTAGTTTCAATTTCACACAGCAGACTGATAAAAAGTTAATGAGATAATGACTTTCATTTAATCAAGTATTTTATGAGCATGATATGTGGATGATAGATAAAGAAAAGTGAGCTTGTCTTATGTAAGTTATTCCTTATGGATGATAGCTTATTTATATATTGATGGGAAATAAACTTGTCAGACTTGTCAAAAGTGAAGGTCTTATGGTCTAGTTAGTTTCTCTACAAATGATATTGTAATATATCACTAATAGCTTTATACTTGATTATCATTGACATTTGGTTCAAACATCACAACCTAGGAAGATAAACATTGTGCAAATGTGTAAGAAGCATTTTAGCAATTCGCAAGGTTCTTCACCTAGGCTTCCAGGAATTACAACACTAAAATTATTGTAACATTTTCTATTTGTATATGTACATACATTTTTGGGGAGAGAGTCTATAGTTTAATTGCAATGCCAAAGGGATCTGTAACTCAAAAGCATATAAGTTCTATATACATATATATATATATATATATATATATATATATATATATATATATTGCTGCTGGCTTTTTGGTCTTGGCAAGTGAAAATAGAAGAAATGATTTTTCTCGTATGTTTTGAATTGTGAATTGATAAATGTCTGGATTTTGTGTCTGACTTGGCATCCCCTCCCCTTTTAAATAATTCATTCAGCATAAACACATATTCAAGTGAATCAACTCAATGGCCTTTAATGATTGCCTGTATCGACATTACATCTTGTGACCTATTCAGTGGATTTCCCAATAACTAATGAACCATTGAACCCTTAATGATTCAGAAATGTTCCGATTCATACAGCTTGTATTTCACAATCCTGAACCGTACGCGTATTGGCTTCTGCATGGGTACTGAGTGTGGGAAATTATTTAAGATATCCTGAGAAAGGTTGTTAACTGAAAGGTTATCAGTATTTCTCCTAGGGGACCAAGTAGGAGACCTTGATCTTTCTGGTATAAAAGTAGTATCTGACCAAGTAGAAGTTCTTATTGGAGCAGGAGCAACTGAATTTGATGACTTTTCATCAGTGTTTTCCTGTAAAGAAAATGTTACAAATGTTGTTTATTAAGTTTAGGAATTTCCAAATACTACCAAATAACAAATTGGTTTCAAAAATGGACTGAGTTTTCCTAAGAATTGGAGGTTAAAAACGTGAAAAACTATGCTAATTCAGTATTGTGCTCTGCCAAGACACAAGACTGAGAAAAAAATACACTGAAGTAGCCTTGTAGTAGCAAAATACCATGTCCTTTGTTTACAAGCTTGAGCAGTGTAGTAATTCTACATATGGACCCTGTACTGGACCCGTTTTTAAAAGAATTTCACTTGCAACTCTAAATAACACCAGAAAACATACATTTGGACCTGAAATCTCTGTGAATACTGTACCCAGAAAGCTCGCACTACAATGGCAGGAGAGCCAAACAGGAACATGGGTGAAACAGAAGTGAAAGAAGGAGAGAGCAGGCAGAGATTCTTAAAATGGGACATGGTGGTGGGCGATGGGTACTTTTGCTTGCGCTTTTTTTCGCCAGTTGGAGGAAAAGCTTTCCATAACACTTACTGACTTGGGACTATTTTGTAAGGGACCACAACTTTGAAATCTCTGATGAAAATGTGGATTTAAGGGGGAGAGTATAGTAGATAAAGTCTGGGGCTCTTTCAAGAAAAAAATACAAGTTCATATTTTTATTTTAGCATTTTTCCATCATCCCAAAAACTCCACTCCTCAAATCTGTATTTAGCTAATTTCACATACTTCCAATCTCTCTTACCTTGGTCTGAAATCGGTTTTCCCAGAACATGCATACTAAAACAAACACAACTCCGCTCACTAATAGCCAAAAGATCATCATGGTTCCTCTTCTATCTCTCTTTGCTCTTAGGCCCGAGGTTCTGGGCTTGAAATAGGGACTGCTAGGCCGCGCTGAATGGGTAAGGCGCAGGCCAGTGTGCTGGGTGTCCCTCACCTTTTGGTGCAACAGGGACTGCGCTGAGGAGCTGGGCTTTAGGGCCTTATATACAGGAGACTGTGTGGGACCTCATAATTGCTTACTCAGGAAGGGGCATTGTGACACAGTCTGTGAAGTAGAACAAGGCTCACAGGAGGCCAGGCTGCATTTAGTAACCAGTTCCCTTCCTCATTACTTACTGCCTCAGATCCTGTGAGAAGAGAGTTAAGAGACACCGAAGGAATTTGGTTTTCCCAAGAAGCTGAACTACGTGGAAGTACAGACTGCAAATGCACTGCTTAGATATATGATTTTAAAAGTACTCCTCGCCCTTTTTTATTTTTAAACATATAGCTGTCTTTGCTGCAACCACTCCATTCCAAGAACAATTCAAAAACAAGGTAGAAATGTGCAGTAAGAAGTATTTACTAAGCATAAGTCATTGTCAGAAAAGTACCTTCACATTTCTATTGCTATTTTACAATTTACTCCAACCCTAGTCACATTCTAATAATTACGTACAGTTGTGTTATTCTAAAGTTTAAAACTAATTCAGGGACATTTCCTCATATCATCCTCACAAAATTTGTACCATAGATATATTTAATACTGAGGCTCATTTTGCTGAAAGAGATTCAGGTACTAAACTCATTTGAAACTAATAAGAAAAAACAGGAGAATAAGAGTGGAGTTTGGGCCCCGAGATAAACTCTCTAATTCCGACACTTTCGTTCACTTTCCAGTGACCTCCACTCTGATTTGTGACCATCGAGTATTTAATATTTTTCAGGCAAGGAGTTGAAGTGTGTTAATGAAAAGTGACAGATACAGGAATCATTGTGCTAGACAGTTAAGAAGGTTCATAAAACTCATTCAAATGTGGAAGATGTCACCAAACTACAGATCCAGCACTGAAGACAATAACTTTGGGAATGTGAAAGTGAATGTTAAACTGCAACCAGTATCACTAAGTGAGGAATAACTTTCATCTTCATATATACAGTGCATTGCTCAGTTTTTCTGTTGAGAGGGCGCAATACTCAATATCTCAAGGAGGAAATAGGTTACTTTGGTTCATGGTTTCAGAGGTTTAGCCAATGATTGGCTGCTGCAAGGCAGGCACATTATGGTCGGAGTGAAGCAAAGCTGTTGAGTTCATGGTGCTGGGGAAACAGAGTACAGGGAAAGAGCACCAGTGACAGGTGTCTCCTCCAAAGGCCCAGTGATCCATTTCCAGCTGAGCTACACCTCCTAAGAGCAATCAGTTGTGATTATCAGTAGATTAATCCACTAGTGAGCATAGTTCTTCCATGATCCAATCATCTCTTCAGGGGTCTCTTAATCCAGTTAAATTGGCAAGATAAACATGCACAGATTCAAAAGAAAAGAATTATATTTTTAAAAAAATTTATATCATTTGGTTTCATAACTACTACCTCATAGCTTAAAATTTTCATCATTTGACAAATATTTATTAAACAACTATGTACAGAGCACTCTGCTATATTCTGAGACAATGATTATGTGCAACATTCAAGCCCATTTAGAATGCGTACTCTAGTAGGAGATACAGACATTAATCAAGTATAGGAATGAATGTAGACGAGCAGAGGCCAATGACAGCAGTAAGTATATATGGCCACAAATGAAAAGATCTCTTAAAAATAGTAAGAAACCAAGAAACAACAATTCGACAGCTGCAAGACGATGCCAAGAGAAATAACATAAAATTAATAGGCATAAATGAAAAATCAGGGGTCAATACTAGTGATCTGCAAACACTATTCACAGAAATAATAGCAGAAAACTTTCCAAACATGGGAAGAGAATCTGAAATACAGGTAACTGAGGCATACAGAACACCAATTAACCATAACCAAAATAAATCTTTACCCAGACATATAATAATAAAGGTATGAGACATACAGCACAAGAACAAAATACTAAAAGCTGTCAGAGAAAAGACACAGATCACCTATGAAGGAAAGCCTTCTCAACACAAACCTTTAAGTTAAGAAGAGCTTGGAGTAAAGTATTTCAAATCCTGAAAGAAAACAACTTTCAACCCAGATTGATGTACCCTGCAAAACTATCCTTAAAAATTGATGGAGAAATAAGATACTTTCATGACAAAGAACAACTGAAGAAATTTATGGCCACCAAACCAACACTACAAAGAGTACTGAAAGACACTCTAGAAAGAGACAAAGATAGCCACAATCTTAAAAACAGCAACAAAAGGAAACCGCTAAGCAGGGCAAATAATTAAAGAGAAAATGTGGAAAACCAACAACAGAAACATGTCATGACAGGGATGAGCCAGTACATATCAGTTATATCAATCAATGTAAATGATCTCAACTCACCAATAAAAAGAAACAGACTAGCAGAGTGGGTTACAAAACAAAACCCAACAATATGCTGTGTACAAGAAACACATTTCACTCAAAAGGAAATTCACAGACTAAAAATCAAAGGCTGGAAAACAATACTCCATGCAACAGGAACCCAGAAAAAAGCAGGGGAAGCTATTATGTTTGCAGACAATTCAAACTTCAAACTGAGAATGATCAAAAGAGATAAAGAAGGTCACTACATACTTGTTAGTGGAAAACTTCAAGAGGAAGTGATTACAATCATAAATATATATGCATCAAATATGGGAGTACCCAGTGATGTAAATCAATTCTTAATAGACATGAAAAAACAAATAAACAATAATGCAGTTATAACAGGGGACCTTCACACCCCACTGTCACAGAGACAGATCAATCAAACAAAAAATCAGCAAAGAAATAACAGAACTGAATCAAACTTGTGAACAAATGGACCTAGTAGATATGTACCAAGTATTCCACCCATCAACATCAGAATACACATTCTTCTCAGCTGCACATGGGTCATTCTCTAAAATAGATCATATACTGGTCCACAAAACATGCTTAGGTAAATGCAAAGGAACTGAAATAATTCCATGCTTATTATCTGACCATAGCGCAGTAAAATTGGAAATGAATGACAAAAAAAAACTTACAATAACTACATAAACACATGGAAATCAAATAATACTCTCCTAAATAACAAATGGGTCACAGAAGAAGTTAAAGAAGAAATTAAACAATATCTACAATTGAATGAAAATGCAAATACAAATTACAGGAACCTGTGGGACACAATGAAAGCAGTCCTCAGAGGGAAATTTATAGCACTAAACTCTCATATCAGAGAAACAGAAAGAACATACATAAACAACCTAATGCTGCACCTCAAACTTCTAGAAAAAGAAGAGCAAGTCAAGTCCAAAGCCCAAAGAAGGGAGGAAATTATTAAGATTAGAGCAGAAATTAATGCAATTGAAACTAAGAAAACAATACAAAGAATTAATGAATCGAAGAGTTGGTTCTTTGAAAGAGTAAATAAAATTGATAAACCCCTAGCCAA
>RJWM01038915.1:0-16438 GCA_004363535.1 Dasyprocta punctata | reverse complement strand
GAGAACTCCAAGAATCATGTCACAGTTCCAAAGGCCAAAAATTGGTCAAGTTTGAGTAGCAGAGACCAGTGTTTGGATACTGTGACAGCATAATGAGATATCATGATGTATCAGAGAGGGCCTGTCAGTTCCATCAGAGCCACACAACATCAGCAAATTCATAAATTTCTTGAGCATCTTTGGTGGTATCCATATGTGTCTTTGTAGAGTCACAGTGGTCTAGAGGAGAAATGGTGACTATTTATGCTAAGTCTAAAGACAGATTCAAAATCACAATATGATATTGTGATTACCACCACTCTGCACAGAGATGCTCAAATGTTTTTTCAGTAGTAAGGATTGAACCTAGTGCCTTTGCATTAAGCTACTTCCCAACCCTTTTATATTTTTTATTTTGAGACAGGGTCTCACTAAGTTGCTAAGTTTGCCAGGTTGGGCTCAAATTTGCAATCCTCTTGCTTCACGCCCCTACGGTGCTGGGATTATGGGCATATACTACCAGGTTCAGCTTCAATATTTTTATTAACTACTTACCCAACTATTATTTAGGCCACAGAAGATGTGGAAATACAGAAAATCCCGATTGTTCAATTATTTTTCTGAAATGACAATGGCACCCATTCATTCGGTATTTCTTCTCTAGCTGAATCTGTCTATGAAGATGCTTTACTGCATCAACGTAATGAATTCTCGTGAGAGTCCTATAAAACAGAAGAAGTAAGTATTATAACATTTACAGCTCAGGAGGCTGGGGTTTAAGAGTCTAAATTACTGAAGTTATAGAACTATTAAGTACCAGAGATAGAGTTCGAACCCAACTGTTATAAAATCTCAAATCCTGAATGCTGACCTAACTAAACATATCCAGTAGGTATCATAATAGGAATAAGTTATGCCCTAAAGAACTGCTGACCAAGATTAGATGGCAAAAACAAGACACAAATACACTCTGGAATTGTCAGGTAGTACAAGTATGTCAGAGATGGAAAAAGCATAACTACATTTAGCCAGGCAGAGGTAGGTGAAGTTGTCTTGAAGAATGAAACAGCAAACAAATGCTAGAAGAGATTTTTAGGCAGAGAAAAATTTATAAATTAATAATAATGATCTTCCCTGTAATAATTTGTAAGAAATTGCCTTTGACTTTCTCTACAGATACCAGATAATTACCCATCTTTATTCTAATAAGCTTTCTCTCCTGTGAGGAAAGAAATAGGGTACTAATTTTGGCTTCTCATTTGCAGAGGAGGAAAATGACACTTAAAGCATCTTTCAAGGTCTTGTCAAACATCAATAAAATAAAAACAGAAACTGCAAGTTTGGACCTGGGATTTTTTACTTCACAGTCTCTTCATAAAACCAGCCTCTTACTGAGTCACAAGCCTGAGAAAAGCCTCTGATATACTCTGTGCAAATACTCCCACTCTGACCAACTTGGACACACTTGCCCCCTCCCCACCCTCTTTTTAACATGAATCCAGAGCTTTCCAGAGGGAAATCTGAGCATGTGTTTAATTTTTAAGAACCGAGTAGAGACTTCATTGCATCACAGTTCACTCGATAAAACTCAGGAAATCACAGTATATTACTTGAAAAGCTTATTTAGGGTTATTTCATTGATCCATCTCACATGAAATTCATTGCCAGAGACAGAGATCCACAAATGTGCAGCAAAAACAAAGAAATGATGACGGTGCCTTAGTGCCATAAAACCATTTAGCCACCCAACTAGGGTTGTGGAAATGACCAGTTTCCATCCATATTTTTCAGAAGATGAAGGCTGGTACCTACGAAAGATTACTCATCAGGTTATGTGTCAGAGCCTGCCCATTGTTTTCTCTACCTTCATCAGTGTCCGTTTACCTGATTACTTAGTCATATAGCTATGCCATATCTCCACACGTAAAAGTTTAGATTTTCCAGCCTTTTTGCAACAAGTTGTGTCAAGTAATTTTTGGTCAGTGTAACAGAGGCAGAGTTTTGTATACTACTTCCAAGGAGTGTTCTTTAGGACTAGTCACTAATCTCTTTCCCTCATTCTTTTTCTTTCTACTGGTTGGACTATAAACTTAATAGCTGTAACTCTACCAATTACTTTGAAGAATCAGAACAATTATTAATAAACTTCACAGTAGAAGAATAAGAAGAAATCTTTATACCACACTTGCCATACCAGCTTTGGCCTTCAGAAATTTTGGGTGTGACAAGAAAAATATTTCTATGTTGTCAAAGTCACTGACACTTCGGTTTATTCCATTATTTATCGAAGAATGAGATAACGTCTTGGCTATTGCCAAATGCTCAATTCCCAGGACTGGAGGTTTCTTATGATTCCTCTTTATACTTGTCGTGTGTGTAGTAATGACTAGCTAGTGTCTTAATTGGCAATTTATCAAGCATTATCTTTAGACATTTCTTCTTGTTGCTGCCATTTTAAACTCTTATTTAAACTAGTAATTATAATTTGACTTGTCATGGACTTTCACGTAGTAAATCTTACTTTTTCCACTTAATTGGGAGCACCTTCCCTTGTTGAGTTTCACTCAGGAAAGTACAGATATTCAAGCCTCAGTATAACTCAAGCAGACATTCAGTACCTTGGGTGAAAATATGAAATGCAGTTTTTTAGAGAAAGTCTATCCATTTGTGAAAAAGAGATACTGAAAAGCAAGTTCATATGGAGTTTATGAGCTTGGTTTAACCCCCAAACAGTATTAAGTGAATTAAAGTCACTATGTCTCAGTTTCCTCATCTCTAAAATAAAAATAGTACAAATGAAAAGTAAGAGAATGCAATCCTAAGAAATATGTACTATAATTACTCTCATGTACAGATGAGAAAGCTGAAACCCAGAAAAAGTAAATTCCTCAATCTCACAACGATAACAGGAGATAGCAGCACGTATTTTGCAGTCTCAGGAGTACTGCTGACCTGAAGATGTCATGATAGCAACACTGATTCTACTCCCCAGAACTAAAATCTCTTTAAAGGCTACTACCTCTACCATTCATTTTACACTGAGCATAATATACCTTGCTATTATTATTTTTTACTTTTCTAAGATGTTTTCCTGGCCAAGAGTGGTGGTGCACACCTGTAATCCCAGCACTTGGGAGGCTGAGACAACAGAATTGCTGCAACTTCGAGGCCAACCTGGTCTACAAAGTGAGTTCAGGGCCAGCCTGAGCTGCATAGTGAGACCCTGCCTAAAAAAGACACACACACACACACACAAAATGTTTTCCTGAATCTAATTAAAAACATTTTAAGGAAATTAACTTTGCATAATGTGCCTTTGCCACTCAAGTCCCTTCCAAATTAGTCACTAGAAAATGTTGATATTGATAACATTCCTGTGATGACAATGCAAAATATAGATAATAAAAAGAAGCATCAATTCTAATAGCATTTTATTCTAAGTGGTCCATGCTTTCTTATAAGAGGAACATAAGTAATACAAGACCCAAATGTAAACCCTACAAATCTACATTGACCAAAGGAAATTACGTGGGCATCTTAAAATTAAAGCAATTGTTCACATAATTATCAAAACATAGACAATCTCCTCGAAATAGAAAGGGAAGGAATCCTTTCAAATTCATTCACTGAAACCAGGATTACAATTACCAATACCAAAACCAGAAAAAGACTCAACAAATAGAGAAAACTATAGACAAACATCTTAGATGAACATAGATGCAAAAATTCTCAAGAAGATTCTTTTTCTTTTCTTTTCTTTTTTTTTTTTTTTGGACTGAATATTGAACTCAAGGGTCTAGCACTTGCCAGGCAGGCACTATACCACTGACTATATCCCTGGCCCCTCTCAATAAGATTCTTACAAACAGAATGCAACAACATATTTAAAAAAATAACTCACTATGACTTAATTTGTTTCATGCCAGGGAGACTAGAATGGGTCAACATATGCAAATCAATAATACAAAGTATATAAAGCAAGGAATAGAAGTACATGATTAGGGGCTAGAGATGTAGTAAAATACATGATGATTTCATTAAACACAGAAAAAGTCTCTGGCAAGATTCAAAAACCCTTCATGAAAAAAACCCTGAAGAAAATAGTTACTGAAAATAGGTATAGAAGGATTTTTCCTCAAAATGATAAAAGCCACATGTAACAAGATCACAGCCAACATCACACTGGATAGGGAAAAACTGAAAACATTTACTACAAAATCAAGAACAAGATAAGGGTGTCAACTCTCAACACTCCTATTCAAAGAACTACTTGGATCTTTAGCCACAGCCAATTAGGCAAGAGAAAGAAATAAAAGAGATATAAATAGAAAAGAAAAAGTCAAATTACCCTGATGTGTGGATGATATATTTCCTTGCACAAAGTACCCTAAAAACTCAACTAGAAGACTCTAGTATCTAGTTGATATTATAAACAAATTCAGTAAAGTGGCAGGATATAAAATCAAAACACAAAAGTCAATCACTTTTTTATTCAAAAATAATGCACACATTGAGAGAGAAATCAGGACAACAATTCCATTCAAAATAGCTTCAAAAAATAAGTATAATACCTAGGAATCAACTGAATCAAGGAAGTAAAAGATTTCTGTAATAAAAATTATAGTGCATTCAAGAAAAAACTCAAAACATGCATTGGAAAATGGAAATAATTCTCTTGTTCATGGGTTAGCAGAACTAATATTATCTAAACGGTTGTATTAGTCAGCTTTTCCATTGCTGAGGCACAGTACCCAATAATCATGATTTAAAAGAGAAGTTTAATTTAGTTCATGGTTCCAGATAATTCAGTATAATGTGTTCGAGCTACAAGGCAGGAGCATCATGGTAGAAGGCCATGGTGGAGCAAACCTACTTAACTCATGGTGACTGGGAAGTAAAGCAGGGCAGCAGCACCAAAGGGAAAGGAACAGGGGACCATACCTCAAGACCATGCTTCCATCAACCCACTCAGACCCACCTGGAAGCATGCTCCACCAATCCTAGAGTGGATCCTAAATAAAATCAGTTTGATACTCCACTCAGAATGCCATGGGGGTCTTATAACCAAAAAAGATTAACAAATTTAATGAAATTCTTATTAAAATACCAACAGTCTTCACAAAAAAACAATCCAAAAATATATATGGATACACACAAGATACCCAAATGAGTTCTAAGCATAAGCAATACTGCTGCCATCACAATTTCAGATATCAAGTTAACATCACGAAGCCAAAAGAGATATGACATTGGCACAAAAGCAGACATGTAGACCAATAAAGTATGACAGAAGACACAAAAACAAACCTGTGCACCTCTTGCCATTTACGTTTTTTAGCAAAGAGACCGAAGATAATATGTTAGGGAAAAGACAATCTCTTTAACAAATAGTGCTGGGAAAACTGGATATTCACACGAAGAAGATTGAAACTAGATCTCTGTCTCTCACTGTGACTAAGATCTAATAAAAATCATTCAAAGACGTAAGTATAAAACTAGAAACTTTGAGGCTGTTGAAAAAATAGAGAAAACACTTGAAGCCATATGCACAGAGAAAGACTTCCTGAATAGGACCACCAATAGCACAAGAAACATCAAGAAAACACCAAGAATCAAAAAATGAGGTTCCATCAAGCTAAAAAGCTTCTGTGTAAGAAGGGAAAACATCCACAGAGTAAAATGACAACCTACAAAATGGGCAAAAATCTTTGCTAGCTAGGCTTCTGAAACAGTACTAACATTTAGACTACAAAGAATTCAATTAACTTCAAAGCATCCACATAATACAATCAATAAACAAGCAACTGAATTGAACAGATGATAGTTTTCTAAACAAGAAGTACAAATGGCCAACAAGGTATGAAAAAATGTCCAGTATCTTTAGCTATTAGGGAAATGCAAATTAGAACAACATTGAAATTCCATCTCATCCCACTCAGAATGGCTATCATCAAGAATACAAAAAAAATGAACGTTGGCAAGCATATAGGAGAAAAGGAATGCTTCATCATTGATGGGAAAGTGAATTAGCACAGTCACTATGGAAATCAGTATAGGGGTACCTCAGAATCTAAAAAAGAGATACCATTTGGTCCAGCTATACCACTCACTCATTGGTATATACCCTGGGATAGTCAAACTTTATTATATAACTTGATTGGCTTGGGAGCCACCCAGGGGATAGATAACACACACTTCTGGTGTATGTGTGTGTGTGTGGGGGGGTGGTAATCGAGGCATGATCTTTGTATTATATATGGTCCCTTGCTCCTTTCTCTTGCACTGTTTCTTGGTTTTGCTTGCTGGTCGCCATGATCTAACATCTTTGCTCCATCACTTACTCCTGTGATAATGCTTCTGCCTTGAAGTTAAAAAGTCATGAACTGAACCCCCTGAAACCATGAGCCAAACTAAACCTCTCCTACTTTAAATTGCAGCAATCAGATATTTGTCTCAGATCTCTCAGCAATGTAAGAAAGTTAACTAATACATTTATGAAAGAATTAAAGACAGCATACTATTAAAGACAGCAAATGGATACCCATATTTATTGTGGAGCTAAACCAATGCGGGCAAAACTTTTAGAGACCAAGTGCCAAACTGTAGCACAAAACTCACGTGTTTAAGACAAAGTGCCAACACTGCAATTAAACCTGAATACTGAGATTTCAGTTTAGAAAATATGACTTATACATTAACATTTTTTGTCTTAAAAGAAAAACACAATAACATGCATGCCATAGGTTTGCCACTACTGAGCTAAACTATTCAAGCAGCCTAGATGCCCAACTAGAAATGAATAAATTTTAAAATGTGGAATATCATTCAGGCATAAAGAAGAATGAAATCAGGAAAATGGTGGGAGACCATCATTTTAAGCAATATAAAACAGATTCAGAAAATTAAATAGCACATATTTCCTCTTACATTAGCAATTTGCAAAAGTAAGAGGAAAGATGACAGGGGAACCAGAAGTAAACTTTTAGAGATGAAGAAGGGGATTGGGACAGGTTGGAGGAGGGGAAGAGAGATAATGGAGACAAAAACAGTTAAAATTTGTTATACTCATGTACCAGAAAATCTCACTATTCTTTAATATGCACTTAAAAAGGACAGCCATTCCATTCACAGGTTTTAATAAATAGTGATTCCTTAGGCATATTAAATGAACTTTTCAATTTTTACTTGCCTAAATTGCAAGAAACTTCTTAAATTGGAGGATTGAGAATTGAATTCTCAATATGGTCACCAGAAGACTTACCTAAGAATATTTTGATACAATTTAGATGTTCTATTTAGTGACTCCAAGGGATAATATATATTCCTACTTATTAATTATTGTGAAAATTTCTAGAGTATAAATTCAGCTTCCAATAAAATCAACGGAATGGGGGAAAATTATATTTTACTAATGTGAATGGTAAAATCTATCAAAGACATTACTAAAAGTATGTATAATGTAAGAAACAAAGTAATCAATATATTAAAATCCAAAACTAGAGTAATTAAGTTTAGAAGTCAGAGTTCATATTTATAAAAACCTTCAGTACTCAAAGATATATTATAAATTTATTTCAAGAAAATATATGGCCAAAATATAAAATGAATTTTAAAAAAAATTACAGTAAAAACCATATGTCCATTGAGAATCACCATATACCATCATTTTTGCTACTTACACCATAAATTTTGCTACTTTAGGGAGCAGTTCGAGAAGCACTCTTTTGTGAATTTCCTTATGAACTATGATCAAAAATACAGTGACTGTTGCTGCCAATTGCTACCCAATGGAAATGCAGGATTGTAAAAACATTATGGTATGTCCTTATCCATTGTTTTCATCTACTCTGGCACTATGTGAATTCTGGCTTTTCTTCCAAATCAAAATACCTAGGAAAAGTAAATTTTTTGAATTAAGTCAGGATAGCAAGGAAGCCAGAACAGCACAACTAAAGGCATTCATGAAAGAGGATTTCAGAGCTGCTTCATAAAGTGATAAGAATGATGTAGTAAATATGTTAAAACTAAAGGAAAGTGTTTTGAGGTGGATTAAAGGTAATGTATCTTTGACAGTAAAATTTTTTTAAATTTTTTAAACATTCACCATATTTTTAATTACACTGCAATATGTATCTTAAATGTTCACTCCTTGGTGCTAACATTCTGTTTTTAGATTTTTTTTATTTTAAAGAGAATTTAAAAAAATAAAAACAATACAGAATTTCAAAACAAGATGATAGGAAATTAACAATGGTTATTATGTTACATGTTATCTTCAGAATAGTAGCTTAGATTACCAGATATAGGCATGCAAAATTGATCAAACAATATAAACACTGTTCTTTTCAATGAACTAATTAGAATAAGTAGTGCAATTATCTTAACTATAATATATGTGTATATATATATGTATGTATATACGTACTTAAACATATATATACTTTTTTCCCCCTTTCTTTTCTCCTTTCCCCTATCCCAGTTGTTCTTTCCTTTTGAACAGTTTCTTTGCCTTTCATAATATCTATTGTATATTTTGGGTCTTATTGACTCTTTCAGTTTTTTACACTAGAGAGGCAATACAGTGGTCACACATTCAAGTCTGATTTATTTCACTTATGTGTATCGTCTTTAGTTGCATTCATTTACCTACAAAAACTTCGAGTTTATCTTTCTTTATAGGAGTGTAGTACTCTGTTCTATAAAAATACCACATCTTTTTTGTCCATTCCTTGGTTGATGGGCATCTGGATTGTTTCCAAGATTTAGCTATTACAAATTGTGCTTCTATAAACCTAAGTGCACATATATGACTATGGTAGAATGTTTTCAGTTCTTCTGGAAAAACACATAGAAGGGGAATAGCTGGGTTGAATGGATCCTCTAAATCTAGTTTGTTGAGGGATCTCCACAGTGATTTCCACTGGTGGTTACACCAGTCTACACTCCCACCAAGAGTGGAAAAAGGATTCTTTTTCTCGACAACCCTGCCAGCAACTGCTATTTAATGATTTTTTTTATGATAGTCATTCTTTCTAAGGTGAGATGGAATCTCAGTGTATTTTTAATTTACATTTCTCAAATGACCAGTGATATTGAATATTTTCTCATATATTTATATACCATTTGTATTTCTTCATCTGAGAAGTATGTATTCACCTCAAACACCTATTTTTGGGTTGGATCTTTGAATTTTGGGGCCCTGATTTTTTTAATCCTTTATACATTCTAGATAGAAGTGCTTTGTCTGAGAGACAGTTGGCTAAAATTCTTTCCCAATTCATGGGTTTTCTTTTCACACTGTTGGTGATTTCTTTTGAGATGCAAAACCTTTCTTGTGTTTTTTTATTTTACAATGAAAAAGAATAAAATTGATAAGAATTTTAAAACAAAATAATAGGAGATAAGATGAGATCCCAATAATTGATTCTTTGAAATACTTCCCATGCAGTTTGAGTTTTGTTCATAAGCTCTCAGCTTACCCCCATGTCTTCAAGATTTCTACCCATTTGCTCTTCCAGTAGATTTAGAGTTTCCATTTTAATATTTAGCTCTTTGATCCACTTTGACTTTAGTTTAGTGCATAGTGATAGGCATGGGTCTAGTATTAGTCTTCAGCATGTGGAAAGTCAGTTTTTTCAGCGCCATTTATTAAAGAGGCTATCTTTCTTCCAGTGAACATGTTTAAACCCTTTGTCAAAGATAAGGTGGCTGGGTATCTTTGCAGTTGTGTCTGCAACTTCTATTCTGTTCTATTGATCCTCAGTTCTGTTTTTTCCCCACAGTACCATGCCGATTGTATCACAGTAGCTTTGTAGTATAATTTCAAGTCAGCGATTGTGATGCTTTCTGTCTTGCCTTTGTTGCCCAGGATTTCCTTTGCTATTCTAGGGCTATCCTAGTTCTAGATGAATTTCAGTAGTCTTTTCTCTAGATCTCTGAGGTATACTAATATTTTTTTATAGAGATTGCATTAAATCTGCATAACAGTTTTGGGAATATGGTCATTTTCACAATGTGGTTTCTTCCTATCCATGAGCAAGGAATATCTTTCCATTTTCTGAGATCCTCTTTGATTTCTTTTTTCAGGGTATTGTAAATTTCAATGTATAGATCTTTTACTTCCTTTGTTAGACTGATTCCTAAATATTTCATTTTTTTGATGTTATTTTGAAGGGTGTGGTTTCTCTTACTTCTCTCTCAGTGAGTTTTTTGTTTGTGTACAGGACTGCTATTGATTTTTGAGTTCTGACTCTGTATTCAGCTATGCTACTGAATTTGGTTATTAAATCTAGCAGTCTTTGGTGGAGTTTTTGTGGTCTTCTATGTAGAGTATCATGTTGTCTGTGAATAAAGATAATTTCACTTCTTCCTTCTCTATCCTTATTCCTTTTATTTCTCTCTCTTGCCTAATTGCTCTGGCTAATGTTTCCAGAAGTATATTGAATAGCAGTGGGGATAGTGGACATCCTTGCCTAGTTCCTGATTTTAGGTTGAAAGCTTTCCATTTTTGTCCATTTAGTATGATGTTTTTTTGTTGATTTGTCATAGATGGTTTTTATCAGAGTGAGGTAAAGACCAACTATTCTGATCTTCTGTAGAGTCTTTATAATGAATTATTGTTGAACTTTATCAAAAGCTTTTTGTTCTCCTATTGAAATGATCATATGATTTTTTTCCTTTGGCTCTGTAATATGGTGTATTACATTTATTGATTTGCATATGTTGAACCATCCCTGCATTCTTGGGCTGAGTCCCACTTGGTTGTGGTGTACAATCTTCTTGATAATTCGCTGTATTTTGCTTGCTAGTATTTTATTGAGGATTTTTGTATCTATGCTTCTTCGATTAGCCTGCAGCTCTCTTTTTTGATTGGGTCTTTCTCTGGTTTTGGCATCAGGGTAATACTTGCCTCCAGGAATGAGTTAGGGAGATTGCTTCTCTTTCAATTTCATTAAAGTGTTTGAGGAGTATTGGCATTAAATCTTCTACAAATTTCTTGTAGAATTCAGCTGTGAATCCAACAGGACCTGGGCTTTTCCTTGTTCATAAATTTTTAATTACATTTTCAAGTTCATTAACTGACACTGAATTATTTGTAATTTTTATATCTTCTTAATCCAGCTTTGGTAACTCATATGTTTCTAGGAATCTGTCCATTTCTTCTGTGTTTTCCATTCTGTGAGAGTAAAGATTTTTGAAGTAAGTATTGATGATCTTCTGAATTTTGACAGGAAATATAGTGATTCTACCCTTTTTATTCCTTGTTGTATGAATTAGAATTTTTCTTTCCTTTTTTGATAAAGCTGGCTATGGGTTTTTCAATTTTATTTACTTTTTCAAAGAACCAACTCTTCAATTGTTTAATTCATTGCATTGATTTGTTAGTCTCAATTGTGTAAATTTCTGCTCTGATCTTTATAATTTCCTCCCTTCTTTGAGATTTGGGCTTGACTTGCTCTTCTTTTTCTAGCAGCTTGAGGTACAGTGTTAGGTAGTTTATTTGTGCAAGTTCCATTTTCCTGATGTGATAATTCACTGCTATAAATTTGCCTCTAAGGAATTCTTTCATTGTGTCCCACAGATTCCTATAACTTGTATTTGCATTTTTGTTTTATTGTAGATATTGTTTAATTTCCTCTTTAATTTCATTTGTAACCAATAAGTTGTTCAGGAGAGTGTTATTTAATTTCCTTGTGTTTATGGAGTTTTTGTGATTTCTTTTGTCATTAATTTCCAGTTTCAATGCACTATGGACAGATAATATGCAAGGAATAGTTTCAATTCCTTTGCATTTACTTAAGCATATTCTATGGAATAGTATGTGGTCTATTTTAGAGAACATCCTGTGCAGCTGAGAAAAATATGTATTCTGATGTTGTTGTGTGAAACACTCTGTAAATGTCTACTAAATCCATTTATTAACAAGTTTGGTTGAGTTCTGTTATTTCTTTGCTGATTTTTTGTCTAGTTGATATCTTTGTGACAGTGGGGTGTTAAGGTCCCCCACTGCAATTGTGTTATTGGTTATTTGATTTTTCCCATGTGTTAATATTTGTCTTATATAATTGGGTGCTCCTGTATTTGGTACAAATATATTTGTGATTGTTATCTTTTCCTCTTGAAATTTTCCCGTAACACATACGTAGTGACCTTCTTTATCTCATTTGATCATTTTTGGTTTGAAGGGCACATTGTCTGCAAACAGAATAGTACCGCTGCTTTTTTATGGGTTCCAGTTTCATGGAATATTGTTTTCCATCCTTTGACTTTCAGTCTATGAATTTCCTTTTGAGTTAAATGTGTTTGTTGTACGTAGCATATTGCTGAATATTTTTTCTTGATTCACTCTACCAGCTGTTTCTTTTAATTGGTGAATTGAGAACATTTACGTTAATGGTTATATGTATTGGCTTATCTTTATCATGTTATCTTCCTGCTGTTGGTTCCCTGCTTTTCCACTGCTTCATTTCTTGCCCTGCTTGGTGGTTTCTTTCTTTTGTTCTCCGAATTGTGATGATTTTTATCTCTTTCTAGAATATCTTTCAATATTTTTTGTAGGGTCGGTTTGGTGGTCATGAATTTCTTCAGCTATTCTTTGTTTTGGAAGTATCTCATCTCTCCATTAATTCTAAAAGATAGTTTTGCAGTATACATCAACCTGGGTTGGAAGTTGTTTTCTTTCATGGCTTAAAACACTTCCCACCAACTTTCTGACATGATGGTTTGCATTGTGAAGTCTGCCGTGATTCTAATGGGTTTTCCTTTATAGATGATGTTTCTTTTCTTTAACACATTTTAATATTCTGTTCTTGTGCTGAATTTCTGGGATCTTGATTATTATACATCTGGATGTAGATTTATTTTGGTTATGGCTAGTTGGGGTTCTATATGCCTCACTTATCTGTATGTCAGATTCTTTTCCCATATTTGGAAAATTTTCTGCTATCACTTCTGCAAATAGTCTTTATATTAATTTGTGTTGATGTCTGCTTTTTCATTGACACATATCAGTCTTATATTATTTTTCTTTGCATCATCTTGCAGCCAGTGAATTGTTATTTCCTGGTTTCTCATTATTTTTAGGAGATCTTTCGTTTCATGATCACTAGCTGCAATCCTGTCTTCAAGGTCTGAAAGTCTATCTCCAGTTTCATTCAAGCAGTTTTGCCAGTTTTCAATGGAACTTTCAATCTTCTGAATATCTCTTTGAATCTATTTCATGCATGGTAATTCTTTCTTATATTGTTCATTCAAGTTTTCTATCATTTTCCTATGCCCCTTTTTTAAAATCATATCTTCTTTAGATATGCTCAGTGTTTCTTTCATTATGGTTATCATTTCTTTCATGGCTTGAAACACTACCCTCCAACTTCATGACATGATGGTTTGCATTGTGATCTGATTTCCTCCGCAGCCTCACGGATTTGTTTCTTTACTTCAATTGCTATCACTTCAGAAATTTCAGGAGTGTGATTTCCAAATTCATCTATGTTGATGTCTCCCGGAATTGTTCTGGGTGGGCTGGACATTTAAGATTGCATTTGTCTCCTTTGCCTTGACATTTTCTACTTCAAAACATTTTTATTTCATTTTCTGTGATGAACCTTGTGAGTTTTGGTGGTCGGTAGCAATACTGCTAGTATCAAGGCCTCTTTGGGAAAAATCTATTCTTCATGGACGTATTCTGTGTATAAGAAAGTCTTGGTTTGTGTTTATCCCAAGGTCCTACCCTCCCAAATAATTGAGAGTGGAATGTTGGTTTCTGTTTGGTTCACTCCCCAGTCTTTTGGTGTAGGACTTTGATGAGGTTATTACCCCAGAGCTTCTTAATATTGTTACACAAGGGAGAACAACTAAATCACAACAAATATGACACCCTAGTGACAGTAGTACAATTAGCAATAGTGATAGCATCAAGCATAATTCAGAAATTGACAAACTATGGTAACTATTGATTTTGTACTCTAGACCATAGGAGCAATGTCTATAATTCTATAACAGAACCATTTGTAAATTAGGGGTTTATTTGCAAAGACTTTTCCTTTGTTAGAGTGGATTTATCCTGAATTCATCCAAGAAAGCTGGTTGCTAAGTCCTGAGTGCTTTTTTGCACTGGCTGCCTATCCTGAGGCATAGGGGAATTGACCAGGCACCTGGGTTTCTCTGGGCCAAAGTTCCCAGTATGGCACATAGGTGATGGATGGAGTTTCTTATTGATAACCTGGCCAAGAGTCCCAATTGTCAATATTGGGAACCCAGCCAAGAGTCCCAATTATCTGACTTAAGATCGCCACAAGAAAAATAAAAAGCAGAGACAAGTATAGTGTTTCATCAGTGGCCGGGAAGTCAATCTCTCCAGATTGGCCTCCTCTATGCCCAAAGCAGCCACTATTTATTCCAAGTACACAGTGATAGGTGGGGCTAGCAAAGGATTACAATTCATCTGAAGACTCTGACTCCAGAGGGCATAAATAATCTTATGTTTAGAAGTATCTTGACCTGGAGTATAATTCTGTGATGATTTAGCAAGGCATAGATGATCTTATGCTTAGAAGTACCTTGTCCTTGAGTATGATCCTGTGATGACTTAAGAAGGCATAGATGATCTTTTGTTTAGAAGAGTCAGTAGGAAATCTCAGATGGGTGGTATCAATAATCCTAATCTTGCCTTTTATCCCATAGGGAAATATGCAAATTTAGCCGCTGTGAATTTGTGGTCCCCAACAGTTTCTCTCCTAAAATCCACAAGGCCCTGGTTTAATCCCAAGCAAAATTTTTCTTTCTTTTCCTTTCTTTCTTTGCTTTTTCTCTGTTAGGGAATGTCTTAGTTATTTTTCACTTGTTGCCGAGACAAAATACGTGATGCCCAAAATTAGGGAAAGAAAGGTTATTTCTTACAGTTTCTTGGGAGTTTCAGTCCATACTCAGTTGACTCCAAGGCAGGATGGCATGGCAGGGCCGCCATTCATGGCCACTACAACTGCAAGATGTGCTGGCGAGAGAGAGAGAGTGGAAGCAAGAGAGAGGAAAACCCACCTCCCTTACACTTTATCTCAGTTCCAACCCTGGGTGGGTACAGCATTCACATGACCAATCCCAGCACTAGACAGCAAACTGATCACAAGCACCAGACTCAGCCCCATCAAAAGTATATGAGGACTTGGGGGACATAGTATTACCCAATACAGAGAAATGCCTTGCACATTATAACTGGACATGAAAATGGTTTGGTGAAACAGTATAAAGGAGATAGAGCTGGTGGTACACAAGAATATTCAGGAAACACCCTGAGCCCTGAATTCTCATGATCACTTACAGAGGCTTTACTCATGGAATCTCAGGTGCTAACATTCTATAACATGAACGTTACATTAAAATCAACTCCTTTTTCAATTCAAGGCCAGAATAGTCATAATAGGGTGTGATAGTTGTGCAGGCTTCACATTTCACATATCACTTTGTCTCTGTTATCCTATTTAATTCTACATAAACCCTGAGGAAGTAGGTATTACTATCCATTTTTATTTTTCAAAATAGGAAATCAAGGATCAGAGAAGCAAAGAAGTTTTTCTGGAGCCCTATAGACAGTAAGTAGCTGGCCTATCCCTAAGTCAGTGACCTTCCTAATATATCATACTTTAGAACCTCTAAAATCTTAACATAGGTCAGAAGCAGAATTGAAGTCCCAACAAACTTACTTTCACCAAGATTTCAAGGAAAATTCAAATGACAAATTGCCTATAATCAGTATGTCATATATTTATGTTAAATAGAAAAGCATTTGTCCTCAGTCCAGCAAAAGTATAAAATGCATGGGAATAAACTCACCCATTCTAATCTCAGTGTACATGTGTTACCTATAAGGCACCAAGTCTACATTTAACTCAAGGTACTAGGAAAAATAACTTGAATTCATGTGAAAAGACATTTAAAAGTTCTTCATTTTTCTTTCCCAAACAAAGGAACAAGCCTTAATTGCCCCTCAAAAATCTTTCTTCCTCAAATACTGAGATGCATGTTTCTGCCCATCAATTCTCACAATTTCTTTCCTAGAATTAAACCATGAATGTGGAACCTGTGGATATCCAATGGCTGTGCACATAGAGGAGCTGTCCCACATGATCTGGGCCCAGGTGCAGAATAAGCTAATACTCTTCCTAATGTGTTCCCCTTTTTTAATAATAATAATAAGTTATAATCACTTTTAAATAAGTTTTTCCCCATTTGGATAAGCACAGTTCATGAGTGTGGATCTCTCTGGTCCAAATAATACTGTTCAAGCCTGTTAATGACTGACCCCCATAGTTTACTAATCACATGCTCATCTTGCTTTGGTGGATTAGTATTGGCACTCAGTTCACTTATAAAGACTATTTATTATCAGTTTTCAAATTAGTAGTTGATTGGCATTCAGTATAACTTCTTTTGAGGGTAGGGTCTTTGTACACAACTAATTAAA
>RJWM01038914.1:0-16336 GCA_004363535.1 Dasyprocta punctata | reverse complement strand
TCTTTGTCTCTTTCTAGAGTGTCTTTCAGTACTCTTTGTAGTGTTGGTTTGGTGGCCATAAATTTCTTCAGTTGTTCTTTGTCATGGAAGCATCTTATTTCTCCATCAATTTTTAAGGTTAGTTTTACAGGGTACATCAATCTGGGTTGAAAGTTGTTTTCTTCAGGATTTGAAATACTTCACTCCAAGCTCTTCTTGACTTAAAGGTTTGTGTTGAGAAGTCTGCCGTGATTCTGATAGGCTTTCCTTCATAGGTGATCTGTTTCTTTTCTCTGACAGCTTTTAGTATTTTGTTCTTGTGCTGTATTTCTGATATCCTTATTATTATATGTCTGGGTGAGGATTTATTTTGGTTAATTGGGCTTCTCTATGCCTCAGTTACCTGTATTTCAGATTCTTTTCCCATGTTTGGAAAATTTACTGCTATTATTTCTGTGAATAGTCTTCGCAGGTCATTAGTATTGACCCCTGCTTTTTCTTTTATGCCTATTAATCTTATGTTATTTCTCTTGGCATTTTCCTGCAGCTGTTGAATTATTGTCTCTTGGTTCCTTACTATTTTTAAGAGATCTTTTCTTTTGTGACCTTGATCTCCCATGTTGTCTTGAAGATCTGAGATTCTATCTTCAGCTTCATTCAAGCAGTTTTTTAAACTTTCCATGGAATTTTTCATTTCCTCCATTTCCCTTTGCATCTGTTTCATGCATTCTGCTTGTGTCTTATATTGTTCAAAGTTTCGATCATTTTCTTAAGTTCTTCTATTTTTTATCTTGCTCTTCTTTAGATACACACATTTCTTTAATAATGATTCTCATTTCATTTTTTAGCTTAGAGAATATTTCTGATTTGAGTTGCTCTCTAGTTTCATCAAGCTGTTTCTTTACTGCATTTTCTATCAGTTCAGAAAGTTAAGTTGTGTGTCTCCCACTGTCTTCCATTTCAGTGTCCCTTGCATTTGTTCTCAGTGGGCTGGGGGACAGACTGCCTCTTGTCTTTTGCTTTGTCATTTTCTTCTAGAACCTGTGTGGCTCTCTGTCCTGCGGGGCTGACTGGGCGTTCCCCTGGTGGGTCGCTCTGGGTTGTAGGACCCGGTAGAGCTGAGTCTTGTGCGCAGCTAGTGAGGGTGACCTGGAGCTTGCGGGTGGGGGCTCTGCCTTACTGGGTGGGGGCCAAGACCTCCCAGTCCCAGGCAGCTAGGCAGAGCATACCCTGGAGTGTGGCGCCACCCAGACCCTGAGTCTGGCGCCACCCAGACCCTGAGTCTGGCTGCAAGGAGTTGAGTGCCTCTGGCGTGCCAGGCAAGCTTTGTGAGTCCCAGGCCTACAGTGCCAGGGCCTTGCTCCTGGCTGGGCATGGCTGCATCCTGTAGGGCCTGGCATGCAGGCTGCTGCACTGAAGAATGGAGCTTGTGCACACGCCCTGCGCTCTTGTGGGGAGAGCCCAAGCTCTCCAAAGCCCTGTAGCTATGCTGGTCAGTCCCTGATAAGCAGCTCTGGGGTCCTGGGCTGGGCTGTGCTCAGTACCTCTGTGTCCTGCGAGGCTGGTCGGGCATTCCCCTGGTGGGTTGCACTGAGTCGCGGGACTGGGTAGAGTTGGATACCAAGCAATATTAGTTAATGTTGTTATTTTGCTACTTTGTGTGTATATGTTAATACGCTGAAATTAAAAACAGAAAATTTTACATAGGAAATTTGACTTTGTTATTTCTTACTTCAGGATTTTAATTCAATTTGTTATTTAGATTAATATTCCCACTTTCTTTTAAATGTGCATTTGGTTTATTTTTGCTGGTCAATAAAATTATCTTGCTTAACATTTCATTTTGTGCCAATACTAAACCAAATTCATAATAGGCAGATATAGCAGTAAGAAATATAATTCAGTGATTAAAAATTACATGAATATAAGATGGACTAGGAAAGTAAAGATCTGGAAAGGGGAAATTGGAGGATCTGAGAAATGGTCATACTTCCTGGTTACAGAAGTAAAAGTCTGAACTTGTGGGAGAGCTATGCACATGTGTCTACAAATGTATGCTTCACTAGGGAGGTTTGTGGAGAGGTCAGAAGAAATTGCTTCCTGTATTAGAACTGCTACTTCCACATGAATACAGTTATACCCTGGGTTTTACCCCAAACCACTGTGTGTTGGTTGATCGGGGTCATAGGAGATACCCTGACTCATCAGGAAAAACTCTGCTGTGCATGCCACCTTTGATCATGACAATTTCTCACCACCATGATCTTTCAAAAGACTTACTTAGCTTTGCTTCCCCTCCACACTCTACAGTCCTGTCTTTGACCAACTGTAACCATGGTCCAATACAGTGAAACGCACTCTATGAAGAAGTTAGTAGCAGTAATGCCAATACAACCTGATAGTTCAGTATACATTTATGTAATCCAGTGCTTTTATTTATTACTTTTATAAATTTTGAATAACCTTTTCATCCAAGTATTTCAGATGTAGCAATTAACATTCTCTCTTCCATCTTTATTTATTTCTAATTTTGTAAGTGGTTAATATTTTTCCATGTTAGCACACATAAAATAAATATTTGGTTTTTCATTCTTATTTACACATTTCTTTTAATCTTGGTCGTAAATAACATATACTCAAAATCCTTGATTTTCCTGCTGCTTTCCAGTTATCCTTTGTTTGACCGAGGTTCACCTCTAAGCAGTTTCATCAAGAACTTTTGGGAGTAATAACGGCTGAGTTCCTGACTGTTTTAAGCAATTTATTTCTTTAATTTTCACTTGAAACACAATTTAGCTGGACGTATAATCAATGGCTTATACATTTTAACTGACTATCATGTTTGTATTTACTTGCTCCATTGTTTTCTGATGGTTAATACTACTAAAGAAAAGCATAATGTCAAGTTGATTTGTTTCTCTTAGTGAGTGGATGGCTTGATCTACATTTGCAAAAGATTATTTTACTTCAAGGGCCAATCCATATGTATATCCTTTACTTTCTAAAAGATATCATCTTCTGTTTCATTTACTCTATTTACTTCTATTCCATTAATAGAAGAAGTCATCTTCTATTCTCTATTTGTAGACATGGATTATACTTTACTGAGTCATCATTTCTTTAACATCTTTTTAGCTGCATGCATTACATTTATCTCAATCCTTTCTTTCATAATTTTCATGGTTATTAATCCATAGTTATTGAATCTTGCTATTTTTAACTACTTTAGTTAGGCCACAATAATGTTCATAGTATCATTTACTTTCTCATGAGTACATTGTAAGCTATGGTGCACCAAACAGTTATTCAGTTAACAAGAGTATAAGCTGCTGATGGCTTAGAGTTAAATTTCTCTCTGAGTATTGTTCTGGGCCAAAGGGATCTTTCTCAACCACAATTATATCAAGAAGAGTCTATATCAAATGCTTGATCAATGGGAGGATATACAAAACTAAAATGGGATGATGGAGAAAGAAAATACACTGGTATTTCAATATTTTAGGTACTAGAGTTTCAGGAGAATAATAATAGAGAGTGTAGAATCAAATGGGTATTAGTAGGTGCAGTGAAGCATCAGTGAAAGACAACACAAGGCTAAAAATGATTATCAGCTGAAAGCAAAAGGGAATGAAGTGTCTGCCTGGCATAACATAGTCTCTTATTTCCTATAGTAAGAATGAAAAAATAAAAGCCATGGATGAGGCCTAGAATTTAAGAGTAGCAAAGTTCAGGAGAAATTGCATGGTCCAGTCCAGTTAGTCTGTTTTGCCAGAGTCTTCTGATTAGAGAGGTATAAAATACTTAGATTTAGACTGAACAAGGTAGGTTGATGCAATTAAATACAATGAATTTCAGGGTTTTCCTGAAACATCTAGCAGAAATGATTTACTCCTCCCAGTTAATAGCTAGTGTTTTTACATTTTGTTTTGTTGTTGTTGCTGTTGTTAAAGATGATACAGAAACCTTTGTCTTGCAAAGCAACATGAACCTGGAAGTGCATCTATATATACCTTCCCTTTTTCACCAGATCAATAATTTTGGTCAAGTCACACAACTGTGGAAGTGTTGAGCCTGCTAAGAGAGTAACGGAACAACAAATCAAGGTATGTGACATATTGTGAAGGAGGCAGACTAACGATGGAGTATTAAGTTGGATAAAGCTGAGCTTATTGAAATGTGAGTGATCTGCAGAGATACAGGATAAATATCCTGGCAAGAACCTCAGGAGATTTTGCGAACACACTGATAAGAAGGCTTTTGGAAGCTTGGGAAAAATTATTATCCACATTCAAAGTGATGTAACATGCTACCATGGCAAATTGTGGAAGAGATCAAAAGTTTAAGCAAAGTTAGCATGTTAGATGGTGAAACATATCAGGCCAGAATTGACCAACATCTATGTCCTAGGTGAGAGCCTCTATTTCTTGAAATAATAAAATTGAGAGGAAAATAGCATTGTTGAGAAACTCAAACATAAATGTCATTTATAGACAGATTTGTTAGAGATCTGGAACCCTTTTTATGAGAGGATAGAAATAATAGGATCCTGAAATAATAGAGTCTATGTGCTACTGACTAAACATCAGAAGCAAGATGAGTTAATTAATTATCAAAAGCAAGAAACTTGGAGTGGAAATCAGATCTTCCTAGAGACAAGAATCATAGACTTTCAAGGAGGACAGTACTAAACTTACACAATCAAAAGAAAATGAGGATGAGACAAACATATTGGAACATAACTGTAATCCCAGCAATTGGGAGGTTGAACAAAAGGATCACCATGAGTTTGAGGCCATTCTGAGCTACATAGTGAGTTTAAGGTTAACCTGAACTATACTAAGACTTTATCTGAAAATAAAAAAGAAAAGAAAGCAAAAGAAAATGAAGATAGATTATTATGACCCTGTGGAAACCCCTACAGTAATATTAAAATCCTTTGCCCAATTTATGATATGATTCTCAGATTCAGAATCTAATGAATGTAGTCAAGGCCAAGACTGCTAAGACACCCTTAAATAACTGCACTGTGTACTAATGATTCTTCCAGTCCATTACTAAAGAAAATCAGTATAGAAGGAAAATTCCAGGGGTTGGTGGTATAACTCAGGCAAAGAGTAAATGCTTAGCATGCCCAAGGCCCTGGGTTTTATCCTCAACACCAAAAAAAAAAAAAATTTATTTCCCAGGATCAAATAAAACCAACAAACTTGAATGCACCAAACATTTCACAAAATATATAACAAAAGTATAAGTCAAAAAGATGAACCCAGAGTCCCAGGAGATTTCTGATATAGTTTTTCAAAGTTTATACATTCTGCAAGAAGAAAATAACAAAAAATGACAAATAGTGACCATAATCAAGTTTTAAATAATGTACATATATAAAACCCTGTAACCAACAGTTAACAAAAAACACTTTCAAACATTCACAAAAGTTACAGAATTTGATGACATTGTGGCAAAGAGGACACTTTCAATACATTTTAAAAGCATCTTGTCATAGTGACAAGATAAACTAGAAAATTAATAACAAGTAGATTTCAAACCCATATATCAAAGAAAAATTAACCATTTATGTTTGAAACTTCATCACCAAAATGTGATGCTAGAAACAAACACATTAACAACAGAAAGGGGGCACAAAACTAAGTATAAAAATGGAAAAGATTGCTGAGATAATGCAATTGAGAAATATTCAAAAAGACATAATTTCTAAAAAATTTATCCAAAATAAATAGAATTTCTGAATGGTTCTATAATCAGTGTATCACTGAGTCTATAACAAATCTGTTCATAATGAAAATAGACCCCAAGAGCTCTATTCTACCAAATAAAACAGGAACATAACTGCATCTTTTAAAAGGAATACCAGGATTTAATGTATTTTATTTTCTTCTGGGAAAATTACATATCTGCTGTCTGAGTTGCTTTATAGCTGTCCTGGTTTGCAGGATTTCCATTTCTTTGACTTTATTAAGGTCTTTATTGTTGCCATTAGCATGATCTATTTGGAATAAAATAAATAAATTCCCACAATTAGAAAATCTATTAATATAGACAGTAGCTTGGTGGTTGCTTGGATTTGAGTGGGGGTGGAGGGGTGGGGTTAGGCTATTATAGCTAGTTAATAGAGTGTTTTGTTTTTGTATAACAAAAATGATCTAAATTTGATTGTCGTCATGGTTGTACAACTCTGTCAATGTGCTAAAATCTACTGAATCATATACTTTAAGTTCATAAACTGTAGAGTATACAAAGTTTAGTTTAATAAAACTGTTATTTTTTGATTTGTAAAAAAATGAATTCATAATGCAAAAACAGATAACTGGCATAATACTAATACATGATAAAAAAATACTATGAGATTAAAAAGAAAAAACACAAACTAATCTCATCCATGACTGTAGTACCTTTAAAAATGTAGTGAAAGACTGTGATAACATCATTATTGCAGTCTAAAAATTCAACTTTAAAATATTATGAGGTAAATTATTGCAAAGAAAATACCAGGACAAGCCTGTTTGAGTTCCTGAGTCTGACTACTTAATAGAGGTTTGTCAATCTCTTATCTAAAATTTAATTCCAGAATTGTCCACTCTGACCTCAGTACCAGTGGAAATGCATAGGATTAATTAGATGTAAAATAAACGTACTGAGTCAATCTGATTTAGTTGGCACTTTTTCCTAACTCTTGCCATAGTACAAATCTTTTAATTGTTTGGATTTTTAATTATAAATATACTGATAGAATGATTTTAACACTCCAGGCTACACAATGCTAAACCTTGCAAACATGACTTCCAATGTGATCTTTATCATGACATTTTAAGGTTGCCATTGTAATCATCTAATTTTATATATTTAAAAACTATGCTACAAAGTGGTCAAGTAATTAACCTAGATTCACAGAGGAAACCTGGAAATTGAACTTAAACTAGTTGACTTTTAGAGACCACAAACTTAATCGCAGGCTATATACATTATTTTCTAATTAGCACTGCACTATAATCATACTCAAAACTTTGCAAATTCCTCTCAAAAGAGATTGAACTCTGTTCTTCTTGACCCAGGCTATTTAGCTCTGCTGTAATAAAGTCAAATGTTTGAATTTGTGATGCTGTTACTCACTTCGAATTTTTCTCTGTCTAATAACTACGAACTCTGAAATCACAAGCCAGATCCTTCTAGTAAGTCCATAAAGTCTGAGTATGCAACTTCCTTTGGAAACTTACTTGAACTGCAAGCTACTTCCTCTGGGACCAGCCCTATAGAGAAATGAGTACACAAAGCTACAACTAATGTTCACGTTATTCTATTGCACTGCAGTATTACAATGCCTTATAGATTATAACCCACTTAAATTCTAGTGTTAACCATATCATACTTCCTCCCTCTAATTAGCCTGGTTTGATTTATGCCAATAATTTACATATGGGGATAAGGGGGAGGAAAAATTTAAATTGTGAGTCTGTTCTTTAATTCATTATGAAGTCTAACACGATGACAGAAAATATAGCTCCTATATAATTTAATGTCAAGCACATAATATTTATAGTTATGAAATTAGTGTTATGTAGCAATCCAATGTGTAACTCTAAGTAAAAATAAATTCTTTAGTGAGAGTTTCCACTGTTGATCTTATCAGATTACTTGTTCTGCTTCTTATAATGGTTACATGCCAACTAGACCCTAAAACATGAAACCTAAAACTAACCTTCCTCTTGTATAATAAAAAGTAAATGTATTTATTTCTCTCAGTAATTTAAGGCAAAAATATCTTCAATTTTAGCAAATTTTCAATTAAACCTTGACTCTTAGCTAGAGAAATTTGGCTATAAATTCAAGAAAAATTGTATAGTTCAATATGAAGTACAATTATTTATTATAATAAATGAAATACCTCATAAATAAAGATGAAACAGTGTATGTTTTCTTTTGTAAATGATAAATGAAATTGGAATAACAATACTGGAAACTATTTTAGGCATACATAGTTTAAATTGTAATTACATTTTATCACACTGGAGCAGTTCACCAATAATAAATGTATTACTTTAACATGATATTTTTTAAAAAACCACTGGTCTGTTCTTCACTGTCATTTTAACAACCTGGAGTTTAACATATACATGTGATCAGGAATGAATAAAAAAGATGTGGTTTTTTTATACAATGGAGTACTACTCAGTCACAAAGAATAAGCTTGAGACTTTTATAGGTAAATGGATGCAACTTGAGACCATATTCATAATTGAAATAAATCAGACTCATATAATGTAAACATCATATTGTCTCCACGGTAGGACAAACTGAAACAGTAAATAAATTCTAAAACGTACAATAGATATTGTGAAACGGGAAGAAATTGTTCAAAAGGAAGAAGGAACTAGGATGGGTTAAAGGGGAAAGGACAGTATGGAAAAAGGAAAAATGCAAGTCAGTCATACTATAAGTGTCTCTTAGTTCATTAAAAAGGAAGGTTTGAAGATAGCCTCTTTAATAAATGGTGTTAGAAAAACTGACTCTTTACGTACTGAAGCCTAAAACTAGATCATGTCTATCACCATGCACTAAACCAAAATCAAAATAGTTCAAGAATCTAAATATTAAAACAGAAATACTAAGTCTACTGGAAGAGAAAGTAGATAGAAGTCTTGAAGACATAGGTGTAGGTAGAGTGTTCATGAACAAAACTCAGACTACACGGGAAATACTTCAAAGAATCAACAAATGGGATCTCAGCTCATTAGAAAGCTTTTACACAACAAAAGATATTACCAAGAAAGTGAAATGACAACCCACAAAGTGGGAAAGAATTTTAGCCCATTGTCCCTCAGCAAAAGACTTCTATCTAGAACATATAAAGAATTGAAAAACATCAGGACCCCCCCAATTAAAAAACCCAATCCAAAAATGGGCATCTGAGATAAATACACGCTTCTCACATGAAGAAATACAAATTGCAAATAAATATATGAAAAAATGTTCAACATCACTGGTCATTCAAGAATTGTAAATTAAAACAACACTGAGATTCAATCTCACCCCAGAAAGAATGACTATCACCAAGAAATCAACCAACAAGTGTTGGAGGGGCTGTGGGGAAAAAGGAACACTTGTTTACTATTGGTGGGAGTACAGATGGTTCCAACCACTATGGAAATAAGTATGGAGATTCCTCAAAAAACTAGGATTAGAGGTCCCATTTGACCCAGTGTCTCTTAGATCATTAAAAAGGAAGATTTGTGCTAACATCAATGGGAAAAATTTTTATGCCCATATCTTGCACCCTGAGCAACTACTTTAAAGACACCAACATGTAACATATTGACTATTGTTATTCTCCTATTATTTTGCTACGAAATTTTGTTTTATCTTTTTTGATAAAATTTTAAAAACCATATACTTGTGATCATTTTAACATTTTTAAATCATATACATATAAAGAATATTATTGTAGCGTTTAAAATTCTATTTTATTTTATTTTTGCAGCTGGTTTTGCTATGTAGTTCAGACTGAGCTTGAACTCATTATGTAGCCCCGGCTGGCCTCAAATCTGTGGTAATCCTCCTGCATCAACCTCCCAAGTTCTGGGGGTGTAGGCATATGTTACCACACTGCTTAAAATGCTACTCTAAAATACTAAATGTATGAAATATCAAAGTATTCTACTTTTAAACTCAGAATTTTCTGCTACCTGAAAATAAATTCAACAAACTGAACAGTAAATATTTTTATGGTTATATTTGAATTTAGCCTTGGCAAAATGTCTCCATTTCTACTTGCTATGTTTGTAGGTGCTAGTGTCTTCATTGCAATTACCTACTTTATTATAAATTTATAATTTCACAATTTATATGGGGCTGTAGTTATGGTCTGTACCATTTTAATGAGTCTAAAAGTATATGAATAGTCTATTCAGCCTGTAACATTGGCCCATTGTAGTACAAAAATCTGAAAATTATTTTTTGCCTTAAAATACAGCTAAAAGTTTAGAACTTATATTAATATGTTCCATTTATCTCTATTTTGGATTTAGCAAAGGATATTAATGAATTGTAGGCAAGAAATTTTAATTTTTAAAATTTATTGTATACTTATTTGATAATTATTTTATATTATTTCATACTGTGTGCCAGTGACATTTGGTGATTTCAGGAAAGCACAGAATTGGACATAGAATTTCTCTGAAAATTAAAAATTTAAATGAAATAGATTTAAAATACATAAAAATCACAGAGAATTGAGAATTTATAAGGATATCTTCACAGAGATTTTAAACGGAATGAAAATATGCATTAAGTATGGAAACTAAAATATTATCCTTAATAAGGAAACCTTAAAGAGCAAGGATTATCAAAAACACAAATTAGTAATGATAAGTTGTAAAATGAAAATGTGGCACCTTATTTTTGCTATGTTGTAAGACAACATTTAACTTTTTAAAATACTATTATGTAATGCCTCTTTTGCACATGTTTTCATAGGTGTATTTCAATACATTTTTGCAACATTAACTATAGAAATTCCCCCAATATATACCTTATCTAAAAGTGCATACTAACCGGTACTGAAATATTGAATTTCCACCTAACATCCATTGCTATTAAGCAGATGTTGGTATTTAGAGAACTTTTTTTCTAAAATATCTGAGCTTATGATGGTCACCTTCACTTTTCAAAACATAGTTAGTTATTGTTACTGACACATTACAATTAAGTATAATCTGTATGAAAATAGGAGAGAACATAAGAAATTACAAGGTTTTATATATTGGAAAATATGATAATGAAAAATTGCCACGTAAATAGACTATAAGGACTGAGGGAAGGGTCATAGAGAAGGAGAGGGAGCACAATTTGATGAGGAGTAGTACACAACATATTGGGAATAGAAGGAATTCAGGCGTAACAGAGCACCAGGCAATGATAGGTAGAAAACCTACACAAAAATAAAACACTCAGTCATCCAATTCTACATAGGTAGGTGAGTACTACTCTACCCTCACACCTATTTATAATGGTAAATAAATGCTAACATCCCACAACACTTGTGGTTCATTCCCAGGTGAGTTTCAACAGGAGGGAATTTAAATTTGAGACAAGAACAGATGATTGCTTTATACCTCAACTAAAACTAGCAGAATTTAGGAGCACTGAGCCTTCAGCCTCTTCTTTCTATATGGCCCCTACTGACACAGAAAGATGTGGAAAAATCCCTTTTTTTCTTGACCCTGTGAAAAGAGTCAAGAAAAAAACACCTTTAAAGCTGTCAGATATTTCCAAAGAAAGACATGGGTCCTCATCCAATCATGTTTTCATTAAAGCTCGTAACTACATAAGTCTCTCTCAAAACATCTTTCCCTTTTACTGTCAGTTACCAATATGCTTTTTAGTTCTCTATCCATAAATGTAAATGTATACATGCTAGTATGCATAATAAAGACCAAATTTTAAGAAAATAAAATATAGAGAATATGGAATATAGAGAAATAAAATAGAGAATATGCAATATAGAGAAAATAGAAAAACAAAGTGAAAAAGAAAATTTAAGAACAACTAAAGTTAATAAGTAAAATAAAGAGAATATTTAGAATTCTTGCATTAAAATATATTCTTTAGCAAAAGAACATCTAGGGATTTAAGTAACCTTAGTAATTGAAAATACATTTATTAGCAAACATAACTTCAATGAAGAAACAAAAAAAATAAAGCTGATAAAATCATTCATTTAAACCAAAAATAAATAGAAAGCTCCACTCTAGAAACCCAATACCTCAAAATAGAAATTAAAGAAAAACTAGAAAAATTAGAATATTTTCACCAAATAATATGACATTTCCCTAGGAAAAGACATAGATTTTTGGATTAATTTAGTATATCATAATGCAAAATTTCTCTTTTAAAGGTGATTTATCATGAAATGTCAGAACATCTCGACAGGAACAAATAAGAACTAAAGGTTTACAAGACATAAAAATAAACAATATGGAAGAGATCTGAAATAAAAATGGTATTGAACATCCCGATAGTGACATCACAACAGTAGATTTAGAAAGTGGAAAATGCTGACAAAGCTGTGCTGACTATTCCTCCTGTATTATGGCTTTTCAGAGAACTGTGACTTCATATATATGTGGTATAGAAATAGAAATATTATGTGTATATATCTTTTATATCTATGCCTATCCAGTATCTGTATCTATTTATCATCTATACATTGAGACAGAGAGAGAGAGAGAGAGAGAGAGAGAGAGAGAGAGAGAGAGAGGGAGATTCTTATATCACTGTGATGGCTGTTAAGAATAAAATTGATAAGGGAAACCAGAAATTCAGGGGCAGGAGACCAGCACACAATATAAGGGAGGGAAGTAAGTGCGCTCTTCCCATTTTTACCTTGTTTGCTCTTGTCGCTTGTGGCTGCCATGAATGGTTGGCCCTTAGCCATACTACCCTGCCTTGGAGCCAGGTGAGTATGGACTGAAACCTCCAAAAACTATAAGCTAAATAAACCTTTCCTTTCTTCATTTTGGGTGTCAAGTATTTTGTCTCAGCAAGGAGAGGCAAGTAACCAAGACAGATGGAGAAAGGGCAAATGCTTTCTCTGACGTGCTCTCTCATGCTGTCTCTGTAAGACGGAACATTCACCTTCTCCTAATTTCAGATATTAGAGTTCCTCACTCTTGGGCCTTCAGAAGCCATCCCCCACACCTTCATCTCTAGTTCTAAGGTTTTATTTCTTGGAATGAGAATACATCTTTGACTGTTGAGTGTTTCTAGTTCTCATGCCTTTGGACTTAGACTGAATTACACCACTAACTTTCCTGCGTATACCAACTGGTAAGTTTTCTCAGTGTCCATAATCTTGTGAGCCAATTCTTGTTTTATATATATTAAAAACACATGCACATGCATGCACAGATACACACACGTGCACACGTGCGCACACACACACACACACATACACACACTATTTATTTGGTGAACATTTGCCTATACAATCATTTCACAAAATTTCAAACACTGTGTGCTAAGCTGTCACCATCTCTTGCATAGATTGCTTATAAATGCTTCCTAATTAGTTTCTCTATGTATTAGTTCATCTTAATAACTATAACAAGATATCTGAATTTGAATAACTGTATAGAAAAAAGAAGGCTTTAAAAAAACAAGTTTTTCTTTTAGCTCACTTCTTCAGAGGCTGACAGGTTATTGAGTAGCCCCATTAATTTGGTGTGTGATAAGGGCCTACCTGTGGATGATGCATCATGGTAGGATCTTTTATAAGAGGATGCCATGTAAGAAAAGAGCTGTGATCCATAACTTCTTTCAAAGGCCATTTCTTAAAGTCTACCACCTCAAAACAACCATCCTGAGAACAAAGTTCTAACACATGAGACCTGGGAGAACAAGCCACATCCAAAATACAGCATTTTACTGTCAAGTAATCCCTCCTACAATGTGTTTTCAATAGAATAGCATGAGCAATCCCAGTAAAAACATACATCCTAATATATATCAAGAAAGGGAAAATACCAAGTGGCAGTATGTAACATAAGAAAGCAAAATCTTTATATTCTACCCTACAGCATCAATAAATATCTTCTGAGACTGATAATTATTTCCTGAAAGCACTAAAAATGTCATGTTTTGTTAGCATAGGGATGGTCTGAAGGGGCTTGAAGCAGCTAACATGGATGGCACGGCTAACATGGCAGATGTTTACAGAAATAACTACCTGCTTACTTGGGCAAATTGTCCAATGTGAAACCTTTGTAAAAGTCAAACAGTTATTTTTAGGACTTTCATGTATTCACTGTGTGCTACTAGGCCCCAGGATTCACCCCAGTAATGAAGGATAAGATCCTGATTGGCCTAGAGCATACCATCAATGAAACAGTTATTTTTAGGAACCAGCTTACCCATATAAGTATGGGCAGAGCAAAGACACCAAGTTGAGAAGCTCATTCTAGCTCTCCCTGTCTTGTGGCCTGCCATCCAGCAGCTTTGTCTCTGCCTTAGAGACACTATAAACAAACCTTTGATCTCCTTATTCTCTGTGGAGGCCTTCACTATTCTGAGTCAGTCTCACCCCGCTTCTGCATTCCTCGCAGGAGTGAGGGCACAGATTCGAGAAACGGAGGGTCAGGTCATAGAAACCTCTAGCTTTCCAGATCCCAACCTGAGGCTACATTATGGGCAAATAAATATCAGGAGACATGGCTTAGAGAGTTAAAACAGTTACCTCAAACAGAGACACAAGAATGTAGAAGAAATGAGAGAGCAAATGATTTACATGAAACCATAACACTTTTTGTGCTCTATGCATCAATTTCATTTAAAAAACTGAATTTCACATACGATTCAAAGTTATAAAGCAATCTCGAATTTTAAATTTGAAAGACCTTTTGAAAATCCTCAAGTCTTAAAGTTTCTTAAACTGGGTTTAAGCGAGTGGATCGAATGCGTTAAACTGATTGACAATGTATGAAAATTATATATGCAAGAGCATTTTCGAATTTGCATGGAAAACATAAATGTTTAGTAGATTTTAAAAAGGTCTTTCTATGATCCTGAAAGAATAAATTCAACACTGACTTTCTTAATGTCACTGATATTCAGGACTACAATAACATTCAGGATCACAATTATATCATATATATATCTACATATAATACATGTGCATATACATATGTTGTATATCTAAAATTTAATATATAAAATATTCTTTTAATTTTCTTAAGACAGAATCTCACTAAGTTGCATAAGTGGTACTCAAACTTGGTGATATTCCTGCCTTTGCCTCCTTTAGTGTTGGGATTATAGGCATACACTACCATGCCCAGCTAATTACCTATAAAGTCATTTAAAACTAGCATTCAAACAGAAGTCTCCCATCTCTAATGCATTTTGATTAAGAATTCTTCAACCTAAGTTTGCTAACAATAGTTCTTTTGGGTATTCCTTTGGCTAATAATGTAACACAATATTGGTCATTTATTTATTTGCAGAATTCTATAAAATATAAAAAATATTAATTTATACCCCTAAGGTCTTGAAATCAGAGTCTTTATTTTGCATTAGTATCCTCTCAAGTTTTTAAATTTCCAAATAACCTAGGCTCAAGTCAGTTATTCTAGTTGGCAATATCTATCCACATGAAACCAGAAGTGACTTAGAATAGCAAAAGCAATTATGGGCAAGAAGGGCAAGTCAGTGGGGTATCACAATCCCAATCTTCAAGTTATACTACAAAACTACAGTGATAAAAACAGCATGGTATTTGAGGGGGAAATTCAGACCTGTGGATCAGTGGAAAAGAACAGAAACAAATCCAGGCACACACAGCTATGTCATCTTTGACAAAGTGGTCAAATCCCTTTCCTTGAGTTAAAACAGCCTATTAACAAATGGTTCTGGGAAAACTGACTATCCACATGCCAAAGTTTGAACCTAGACCCATATCTCTCATCATGCACTTAACTAAAATTAAAATGGATCAGAGATCTAAACATTAAAACAGAAACAATCTGCAGGAATACAAATAGGTAAAACTTGAAGACATAGGTGTAAGCAAAGAGTGTCTGAAAAAACTCCAGTTCCAAAAGAAATAATATCAAGAACCAATAAATGAGATCACATCAAATTAAAAAGCTTCTGCACAGAAAAGAAAATCACCAACGGAGTAGAAAAGTTTTTCGCCAGCTACTCCACAAAGGACTAATACTTAGAATAAAGAACTCGAAAAAATTAGAACCGCCCAATTTAAAGACCCAATTACAATGAGCATCTGAGACAAACACACACTTCCCAGATGAAAAAAATACAAATGGCCCATAAATACATGAACAAATGTTCAGCATCACTAGTCATTCAAGACATGCAAATTAAAACAACACTGAATTTCCATCTTGCTCCAGAAAGAATGATTACCATCAAGAAATCAACCAATAAAAAATGTTGGCAAGGCTGTGGGAAGAAAGGAACACTTCTTCACTGCTTGTGGGACTGTAAACTGATACCACCACTATGGAAATTCCTCAAAAAATTAAAAATATAAATTCCATTTGACCCAGTTATTCCCCTTCTAGTTATCCTTCCAAAATAATTTAAAACATCAGCCAGGTTTGGTGGTGCACACCTGTAATCCTAGCACTTGAGAGAATCAGGCAAGAGAATCACGTTGAACTCAAGGCCAGCTTGCACTACATAATGAGCTCAAAGACAGCCTGAACTACATAGTGAGACCCTATTTAAAGACACAAAACATACAAACAAAAAGAGTTAAAGACATCATACCACAGTGATGTATGTACATCCATGTTTACAGCTGCCCAATTCACAACAGCTAAATCTT
>RJWM01038913.1:0-16448 GCA_004363535.1 Dasyprocta punctata | reverse complement strand
AAGCCACTGTGTGGCACTTACTTATGGCAACCCCAGCCAACTCGCAGATCTTCGTAGGTTTTCCTAACATTTAGAAATTTTCTGCCCTCCTCCTTTCCCTGCCTTCTCCCAACTCCCCCAACACTTCATTCCCACCTTGAAATGAAGAATTAAATTATCATGTTATATCATAATTGTTTCCAAATGACTACGATTTCCATCAGGTTGTACCCATGATTCAGTGAAGGACAGTTTGTCAATAAATGCTAGTCTGGTTGTAAAACTACATAAAACCAAGAACAAGTATCATGTCATTTTAATTTTGGAGAAGAGCTAGAAGTTGCACAGTGTCAGATCTGGTGAACAAGATGGATGAGGACACACCATAATGTTTTTATTTGACATAAATTTCATAAATACTTTGAATTAATTCTTTCTTCCAGAAAGTCTGAAGAATGATAGGATACATGTGTTTAATACAAGGGGGAGTACTGTGAAGGAGATTAGTATGTCCACTATTGTAATACTTTTAAAAATATTTATTTGAATGTTCACCATGCTTTTTTAATCATACTGCGTACATCTGCAGGGTTCAAATGAGGCCAGATGTTGCTTATTCAATATCAAAAGCCCAGGAATATGAGTTAATCCCTGTTCTAGTCACTTTTCTCATTGCTGAAACAAAGTAAGAAGCTTTACCCACAAGATAAGGAAGGCTCACAGTTTGCGAGGAAAGTTCACGATTAGTCCATAACTGGCTGGCTTCAGGCAGGGCGGCTCGGCAGGCTGGAATCGCAGAGGAGAAAGAGTACACGGCAGGCAGAGGACAGCAAGGCAACAAGGACTGACTGCAGCTCTTTCTATCCCCTATGTCTTATCCAGGCTCCTTAGGGTGGGCAGCACTCACACCCTTAATCCTAGTGCCCTTCATCCTAGCATTGCACCATGGATCAATTTCAGCATCACACACTCTAAATCCAGCCAGCTCCAAAAAAGCGCCACCTATGACTGCATGAGGCTTTGGGGGGACACAAGGCATAACAATTCTTTTTTAAAAAGGACATCTGAATCTGTTTTAAACTCATCTGCCTTGATTCAGCAAGCTACAACAGTGAAAAACCCCATCCGAGGATGGTATTTATGTTTCTGGAAAAGGGACAGCTCAGCAGGTAGTTGAATAAGATCTAAGAGCTGTCTAGCTACAGAAAAGAGATCCTGGATTATAAAACCCATTTGTGATGTGTTAAGGGTACAGTAAAAGAGATCTATTGAAAAACATAAAAGGATGCCTCTGCCGGGAGGCAGTATTACATCCTAGAAGAGCGGCACCCTGAAACCAAAGAACTGAAGTCTGATTCACACTCAGTTATTCCCGAGGGTGGGGCACTCTGTTTGGCCTCTCTGCAAGGTTCTGCTGTAACAGTAACTAAGCCAGATGGCTGTCACGAGGATTAAAGGAGCGAACACATACAACAAATGCCCAAGCCACAGCATACTCTCCTTTAAGCTCCAGTTTAAGATCCAAGAATCTCAGCATGAACACGATCTTAGTGCTAATACCATGGACCCTCCCTAGCAGATACTCCTCCTCTAGCTCCTGCAGCAGGCAGCAGCACAGTGTCTGTGCCTCCTGTGCCCAGTGCCCCCTGCCCCCGAGGCAGCCAGATCAGTCACCTTTCTGTTGCTATAACAAAACACTGAGGATGATTAACTTACAAGGCCTATTTTAGCTCCCAGTTTGGGAGATTCCAGCTCACGATTTATTGTGTCCATTGTTTTTGAGTCTGTGTCCAGGTACCATGTGAAGGAATAAGCCTGCCCAGTTTATCATAAGCCAGGGAGCAAACAAGAGCAGAGATCTGGGTCCTATAATTCCCTTCGAGGATACTTCTCCAGTGACCTAAGGACACCCCAAGAGGCCCCATCTCCTAAATCTCCATCACACTCAGTAGTGCCTCCTTGGGAACAAGACCTTTAGCACACAGGCCTCCAGAGCACATTTACCATCCAAACTACCATGCCAGCTAATTCTCCAGTTAGCTGTGAGACTGATTCAGGATGCACTAAAACCTGCCTGCTGGTGGCTTCCGTCACGTCACTGGTTCTCAGCTCTGCGCTGGAGCCGCTAGAACGAGGCCAACGCCTCTCCATCACTTCCGATTAACCGACTTCTCACTGCAAGACCATGGCCCAGCACCACACTGCCTGCAGGGTGAGGTATCACCGCATGGAGCCCACTGAACTGCTGGACCTGAAGCAATAGTGCAGTGACACAGAAAGGACCGTTAGTGGCCAGGCAGGAAATGGAAACAAGCAGGATCAGCCACGGTCCTGACCTGCTTCACTCTTGAGTTTGCCCTATACTTTTTTCCTTTTCATTCTCGAACAATTCATCCTACTTGAAGACAAAAGTTTTATTCTAACACACAAAATTGTCAGACCAAAAAAAATCTGTTTTTCTTTTCAACTTTCCTGATCAAAAATAGACTGTTTTTTTACACAGCGTCTCGCCATGTAGTTCAGACCAGCCTTGAACTCACTATGTATTGTTACCTTCATAATAATTACTCAGAGTTCAAGACATAGGCATGAAATATTGTCCAAACACTATTAGCACCAACCTTTCTTTTCAATGAACTAAGAGAAACTAGCTATACAACTATCTTAATTATCTGGTGTGTTTATATATTTTTTCCCTTTTCCCTTCCTTCCTTTCCCCTTTCCCCTATCACAGTTTCCCTTTTCTTTTGAGCAGTTTCTTACCAATTCACAATTGCATTTTGGATCTTATTTACTTGCTCAGTTTCTCACACTGATGATACAATATGATGTTTACACGTGAGTCTGATTTACTTCACTTATGAGTGTGATCTTAAGTTGTGTCCATTTACTTATGAAATTCTCCAGCTTATCCATGTTTTGTTTTATTCCCTTTAAAATAAAAAATAAATAAAATAAAAATCTACTTTCATGATCTAGCAAAGATAAATAATCCTGCCCTGCTATCACATATCAGCACAGCTCTCCAAGTACCCAGGGGGAAGGCCAGTGAGAGGATGGGAAAATAAAGAAAAGAAAAGAAAGCTGAGGTCAGGTGGAGCCCTCTCTCCTGAGAGGAGAAACAGGAAGTGCTCAACCACCTTAGCACCTTTGTTTATACACTCAGGGCGATGATGTCATTTTCAACCCCTCTGCCTAGCAACTTGTTTGCCTGGCTGGCCTGGGCACCCAGCCTTTTCCCAGCAGGAACAGCTTGTTTGCTTGGCCTGCTTTGGGCTCTCCCTGTTCTCAGGACTGGCCTTGCTTTAGCACCACACATGTGGCTGATCTGCAGCTTCAGCCTCTCCTTATACCCCACCAGCAAACCCAGGTAAAAATATGAAATTTCTAAGACATCTCACCTTATTTTACCAATGAAATAAAAGTTTATGTGTAGAGGATTTACTTAACTCATGTGAACTCGAAGCATTTGCATTAATTATTATAATCTTAAGAGGCTTTTTTTTTTTTGAGATAGGGTCTTGCTATGTAATTCAGGCTGGCCTTGAGTTCACTGTGTAGTGCAGGATGGCCTCAAATTGCGGTGATCCTTCTGCCTCAGCCTCTCAAGTGCTGAGACTACAGCTGTGCATCATTCCCAGCAATCTTAACAGTTTTAATTTATGTCAGTACTTATTTATCTGTAACCCAATTTGAATAAAATTCCTTAAGGTATTTTATTATGTAGACACAACATACAACAGGCATAAAACACAAAACATGTGTATCCACAGACAAAACTCTTCCAATGTTCATTTTAGGAGTTTAGTCATGAGACAGAAAAATCTAATAACAAAAAATTACCAAGCACAAAAGGATATTTTAATCCAAATTATATTTCTGACAAAATGGAATAAGTTAAGGTCACCTATTTACATAGATATACTTTAAGATTTTCCAGTTTCCATGTGTGAACCAAATTTTGAAGTAAAGCAGTTCACATAGCAGCTTGATTTTATTTTATTTTATTTTATTTTTTATTTATTTATTTTATTTTTTTGTGGCACCGGGGATTGAACTCACAACCTCGTGCCTGGCAGACAGGCGCTTAAGTCACTGAGCCAAACTCCCGGCCCTAGTTTTTTGAGGTGGGTTCACACTGTGTAGCACAGGCCAGCCTTGCACTCGCGTTGTAGCCCAAGCTGGCCTCGAACTCACAACGCTCCTCCTACCTCAGCCTCCCGAGTGCTGGGATTAAAGGTAGGTGCCACCACACCCAGCTCAGCAGCTTGATTTTAAAAACAGGCTTGGAGGTAAACATCTATAAGCCAATCACAGTGGGAAGCTAAGGCAGGAGGACAGCAAGTTGGAGTCCAGCCCAGGCAATGGAGCAACTCAGATTCTGTTTCAAAACATAAAAATAAACAAAGAGCTTGGGATGTAGCTCAGTATGAAAGCCCTAGGTTTCATTCCCAGTAACACATACATGCACACACACACACACACACACACACACACACACACACCCTTAGTCCTTGTCCTCTTTTACAGTCCCACATGAACATAGGAGTTCACTCCTTGATTCTTCTATTTTAGCCAGCATTGGCTGAGATAGCAAATCTCCAAGCAACCTGGAGTAATAAAATGAATTATGGCAAAATGAAGATTCAGTGGCTGTCTAAAGAGACAGCCTCCGTATGGCTCCACCTCATCTTCCCCCACTGAAATTTGGCCTCTGCTGTCAGATACAGATTTTTAATAGGTATGTGAAATTCCATACTTTTCCTTTATCTGAAGTGCTACGGATGGAACCCAGGTCCATGCACAGGCTAAGCAAGTACTCCACCTCTGAGCCACATCCCTAGGCCTCTGAATTTATACTTCTTATTTAAAATCACCTAATCAAAATAACAAGTACATGTGCAAATTAGTGAACTGTGGTGCATTCTATAGTTTGACTAGTAGTATTGTACCAGTGTCGCTCTCCTAGTTCTATAATGTCCCATGGTCCTGCACAGCAGACGCTGGTCAGGAGTATAAGGAACTTCTTGTACTCTTTTCATGTCTTGTAGGTCTAAGATTATTTTTTTTTAAAAAAGGCTGAAAATGTTTCTTGTTCCATAAGCAGGCTCACCTTCATATCTAAAGTTTATCACTGGTGTTGGCCCCTTGAGTCCAACTCACTTAACAGGAGGTTTTCATAGGGAACTAGTCCTGGTGGTGGCCACAACCCACCAGTAAGAGGACCTTGATGTCCTAGCTCCTTAGTCCTATTCTGTGCTCCTCTCTTAACACCCTCCCCATTCTCTGCTATGTCATCAATCTTCCCTCACCTTTCCTCCCATACCAAAAGCACCCTTGCTTCTCCTTATAGGAAAGCTCCACGAATGATTGCCCAAGTGACATCATAACTATCTACTGGGGTGCTGGCCCCTCACTCACTTCACCGAGGCCCCTCTCAGGAAGCTGGTCACATCCTTGTCGCTGCTCTGGTGGTTGTACAGAGCCCTCATGCTTCTTGACCCATCCTTCTTGATCTGACTCACACTGTCCTGCAGGGGCACTGGCAAATAGGGATGTAATAAGGCAGCAATGCCTAGGTGTAGTGGCCCACGCTTGCAACCCCAGGCAAGAGGATCACAAGTTTAGCCCAGCATGTGCCAACTTAGCAAGACCTTCTCTGAAAAAAAAAAATTTTAAATAACTCAGTTCAAAAGCCCTTGGTTCAATCCCTAGTACCCCAAATTGAATGAATATACGAATAAAAGTAAAATACAATACAACTTTTCTGATTCTATGGAATGTATCTGCATTTTCTCTCATTGCTGAGACAAAATACCTGATGCCCAAAATTAAGGAAGGGAAGATTTATGTAGTTCTCAGTTTGTGGAGGTTTCAGTCCATAGTCAGCTGACTCCAAAGCAGAGTGGCACATGTCAGAGGGCCAACCATTCATGGTGGTGGAAGATACAAAAGCAACAGAAGCAAAAGGGGAGGGGCAAGCCTCTTTTCCTTCCCTTATCCTGTATGCAGGCTACCCTCCCTGGGGCAAGTGTAGCATTCACACCCCCAGTCCCAGCACTAGATAAGGAACCAATCACAAACTCTAGATTCAGCCATCTCCAAATAGCCCATCACCCATGACTGCATGAGGCTTTAGGGGAACATCCAGACACAAACCATAATAGTACCTAATAGGGAGCAACCTCCACCTAAACGGGGTTGTCAGAATGCGATGGAAAAATAGCATCCTTACTGAAGTATGCCACAAACAGTACAGAAGGTTGGCAATGACCTTTAGAGGTAGTTTTGGATGCTGGTTGACACATACCTTGAATATTTAATATTTAAAAGCCTGCTCATATTACATTACTGTTATCACTATTCTTATCACCAGTCTGCTCTACAACATCCCAGACAAACTGACAGTGGACACATTGGATGAAAACAAAGGTCTCCTCCATTACCTGGGCATGTTGGGTAGGGGAAATATCAGAAAATAGATGGCTATGTGCCATATTTTTTCAAGTCTGGAGAAGGCTGAATTGAGTCCTAAACACACTCAGTTGTTTTTTAGGGTGCTTTTCAAAAATGTAAGTCCTCTTTACTGGTAATTATGGCTAAAAAATATATTCAAGATGATACAGGGGAGATAAATGTAATTCCCAACTGCTAGTCTAAGTTTGTGCTCCCCACAATCAAAGAATGAATTTTAAGAAACAACAGAGGTTAACAGTAGGAAAAATTTACTGAGAAAGATAGCTCCTGAGAGATAGGACTGGACCTGAAAGTGGGTTGCTACAGATCCTATTTCTCAGAAGTTTTATAAAGTAAAATCACAAGGTAGGTACAACGTGGGTCAAAACTATCATCAACCAATAAAATTCTAAGTATAGCTGCATAGGTAATACTGATCCAATGGAGAAGCAGGTCACATAACAAGGGTATGTGGAAATAACAAAGACCTTTTTAAGGAATGAATGAATCAGAAGGCCTTGATCACCTGGGTGACTGATGTCTATCCAGGTTTTATTAGACCAGGTGATCACAATTACAGTATGATCTTTGATTTATTGCTTATCCCTCAGTGAGACATGTAAGCCTGGCCATCTTGTCTTTATCTTGAGGTCCAGCCTTCAACAGATGCACCTCCAGCCACAGTCATAGTGTTCTCATCTTCTGTACTGACTCCCTCGAGGGCCTAACCCTGTTTGACTATCTATATTTCTACCTAACTTATCTGTCTATTATACAGATACCATAACTGTCCTGGACCTCACATTAACACTTTTTTTTTGGCATAGTGTACTGGCACATGTTTGTCGTCCCAGCACTTGGCAGGCTGAGGCAGGAGGATCACCATGAGTTTTAGGCCAGCCTGGGCTACAGAGTGAATACAAGCCCAGCCTAAACTACATAGTAAGACATTGTCTCAAATATACATATACATATATATATCCACAATTACATACAGGCACTCTTGAAAGACAAATTCAGAATCAGGTACTGCCTCTTTTACAAACAACAGTGGATCTGGCCTATATCAAACTAGAATCAGCAGAGAGACTCTTTCCCAGGTCAAATAACCTATAAACATATTCCTCCTTAAATGTGAACCCTAAGATGAACTAGAGAGGTTATACCAAAAATCAAAGGGACAAAGGGGTCCTAAATTGGGTGATTTCTGGGAAACTGGTGGGGCAATTACAAGACATAGTAGGGTTAGATTGTAGTCTTCACCAGTCCCAGGAACCCACATCCATCCCTACACAGGGACCCAGTAGTCAAGGAGACAGACTCTGGGCAGGTCACATTAACAGAGCTTGAGTTCCCAAAAGTGGTAATACTGGCTGGTTCTGTTGAACACCATTGGTCAAATCTTCATAACGCTAGGAAGCATTCACGTTTTAAGAGGCCCCTCCAGGAAGTAACAGGATTGGAAATAGGAATTAGAGGGGGTAAAAACCACAAGTATTAAATTGACCCAGTATTGCTAAGACACACTTTTGGACTTCTTGTTTCCCACTATTGGCTGGACTTTTCAGAAGCAAAACCTCAGGGGACAACTCTTAAAACTTTCACACTGTTGGTGGGTGCTACCCCACATGAACCAGTTAGCCTTTCCCTACCCAGCACAGGTAGTAAATGCCCCACAGTACTGGCTTAGGCAAGGCACTGAAGTGTGACAGCCTATCAAAGCCGACTCAGGTAAGAGCGTGTCTGAGATACTGTGTTGTTGCTGAGATATGATACCCTATACCCACAACTTAAAGGACTAAAGGTTTACAGAGGTTTCAGTCCATAGTCGGCTGGCTCCAAGCAGGGTGGCACAATAGAGGGGCATGGCAGACAAGAAACAGATCATGGCTTGGCAGGCAGGAAGCAGAAGGGTATCACAGAGGGAGGGATATATACTCATTCCAGGCCATGCCCACAGTGGCCCACTCCTTCAACTACCAACATCACATTCAGCTATAAATCATCACTGAACTAATCCAGTGATGATCGCTGCATACCCGGGAGCCAATAACCTCCCAAAAGCCCCATGTATGAGTGCATGATTCCTTGGGGAGGGGGGCATCAAGATATAAACCATAACAAAGGGGTTTTGATTTCCACCTAAAACTTTCAACAGCCTGTTATTTCCTGTTCAAGGCTGTTAATAATGAATAGAGGCTATCTGTAGAGTACAGAAACTTAAATCCATTCTCTTTATCATAGTACTCTATCAGGTATTATCACCTTAATGAATGACTTTCAAAACAAAGTGGGTAAAACTGCTGGGAGTTGTAGACTTGAATAATAAGTCTGGTTGGGTAAAAATTCTGCAGAAGTTATGCACACTTTGTCTTTCCTTTGATGGCCAACAGTACACCTCCAGCTGGTCACTTAAAGAGTATTTAAATAGCTCCACTACTTTCACATAAGCTTTGGTGACTGGATTCCAATGCCCGTTCCACATTCCCACCACAGACCCTGTGGAAAGTCAGTGGCATCATAATGACATGCTTCTCACTCATCCTCCATGATGCCACCTCACTGAAGGGGTGGACGGTTACCCCACAGAAGGTACAAGACCCTTCCAGTCTGTTAAAAGCATTGGGCTACATCTGGAATTCAGAGGGATGAACTATTCCTAATAAGGTGAATGACAAATTCCAGCCTCCTGCAGGAACCAACCAATATTTAAATTCTGGCACAAGTACATTACTTCCTCCAATATTTGATAGTCCCTAACTATTCAAACATCTGTAACTTTTCTACTTTTCAGTTATCGAGACTAAAGATCATATACTGGTGCACAGCCAATTTACCATATAAGGTAAAAATTCTTTTATGCCCTAAGTGAGAAATATGTTGATTTGTCCAGATCCAAAGAATGGATTTTAGAGGCAGGAAGAGCAGTGAAATCAAGACGTTTATTTCTCATATCTGCAAGAATGGCATGCCAGCCCAACAGTCAGACTCGGAGTGGTCACAAAGAGCAATATAAATCCGAACACAGAGTTCCCTCCTCCTTTCCACAACAGGCCCAGTACTCACGAGTTTCAGGCCATTCTATCTGTACCTTATGTCTTTTTTTTTTTTTCAAATCCATTTTATTTCAAAGAGGAAAACAATAAAAAAAATTTCAAGACACAATAATCAGGGGACAACAATGCTACATACATTGCACGTTGCCATCCCCAAATTGTGCCTTACTTCTTTAACCTGTTCCCTCTGTAAGCCATTTTGAGTTTTTAAAAACAAATGGTTAAATTATCGTGGGTAACTTCTTAAGCGCCACTGCTTTTCCAGAGTTTGCACAGCGAATTTCATACTTAATCGACTTTACTCATCCCCACCCCCACCCCGCTCCCACCACCTGCCTTTGTTTAGAAAACTTCTAGATGCATGGCCTCGGTCATAACCTTATGTTAAGAAACCTTTTCCTGAAAATCAATCGTTTTTCTTTCTGACACCTAGACAATGGCAAAATATCACTATAAAATTGGGTCAGCAACAGACACCTTGTTAAGAGGGAAATGTAAAGAATTAAGGCACACGCGGTTCTTCGGCCTGTCAGATCCTATGAGGAAATCGCCACATATGCTGACACCGAGGTTAACTTGCCCAACGCCCCAGGAAACACCTCAATCACTTGGCTTGGTGGGAATGGAGGAAGGTCGGTCAGCACTCAACAAAAAAAGCAAATGTCTCTCTCCAGGGGTGGAGTGTGCTCTGGGCACAAGGGAGCCAGACGGCGGCCAGTAGCAGCAGCCTCAGCTGCCATTCGAAAGCTCCAACCCTCTATGTGCAATACTCCGAGCAATAGAACACGTCCTTGACAAACATTTTCTTAGCTAAGGAAGTGTAAGACTTCTACAGTGTAAACTACAGTACTCTGAAAAAGGAAATCAAAAGAGGCTATCAGAAAATGGAAAGATATCCACTAGATAGACATAATCAGTATTGCCCAAATAGCCATACTTTCAAAATTGATATACACATTTAATGCAACCCCAAGCACAGTAACAACAGCATTCTTCACAGAACTTAAGAAAACAATTGCAAAATTCATATACATTGCTTTACCTCTTGAACGATCACCCACTGGAAAAGCAATGGCACAGGGCTGACCGACTCAGGACTCTGATTTCTTTACCAGAAATGCAGGTGCTCACCCGGACCTCATAGGAACCTGCGCAGACTCGTGTCCCTGGTGGGTGGCTGAGCATGTCACCTATAACGCCCTAACTCTGAAGCATCGCCCTGCTGGTCCCTGGATGGAACAAGCAGGGGTTGCGACAGGATAGGGGTTCACTGGGGTCTTCCTGGGTGCAAACCTCAGGCTGGCACAGCAGCCCGGCCACGAGCACGGTCCTATCATTGACGATTAAACTCAGGATGGCGAGCCCCGCCACTCACAGTAGGCCGGGCTCTCACATGGCGAGCTGTGCAGAGGACCAGTCGTGCACCGCTCTCACACCCAAGGGCGGTTCAAGCTCTGCGCGCTCTAGAAGGTTCCGCGATCTCTTCCCATGAGGCCAAGTGTCGAAGCAGGGGGCGGGGCTATAAATGCGCTTGCGCAGAGGAGCCTAAACGCGTTCCCAGAGTGCCGTGCGGTCAGGCCGTTGGCCTCCATGGTCCGCAGGCGTCTGGCGGTAACCGCCGGGTGTTTCTTCTCGTGCAGACGTTTGGAAGACGTTGCTGACTTTCTCTCCTGAGGGGCTCTCAGAGTCCCTCCAACTTTCCGAGTTCATGTTGCCCTTTGTTGCCCTGTGCTGTGCCTAGTGTTCTGAGGGAAAACCAGGTGCCGTGGACGTTGGACCCGTGCACCCAGGAGCTGCAGGGGCCTGAGTTTGTGACCTCTGTGGTCTGTGGCATCGCGGGGGGACCTTCACCCTCGCCCAAGAGATGCGGACCTGAACCTGTTCCTGGTGAGCTCTTTACCCCTTCTGCACTTTGTGTGACAATGGATTGAGGAAGTTATAAGGGACCCACTCATTAAATGGAAGTGCAGAAATAGAAGCGATTGATTTAGGCTTTAGGGATAACATACGGTTTTGACCATGAATACTGACGTCTGTGGTTGGCTGTGAATAGATGTCATTATCAGATAGTCCCTTCATTTACAATTTGCTAAGATCTCATTTCAGTCACAAATGCGCAAAATCATGTTGTAGTCGGCGAAATGGGTGTGGCATTTTGTGCCATCATCCTTCACCAGATGCTACAAGGTGAGAGAACAGACACCCAACCTTTAGTGCTTCTACTTCTGCACACCTGCCGACGTCTTACAAAAATTTGAACGTGTATTCATATGGCTGTAAGTGGTACGTTAAAAAGTTCTTCTGCTACCATCTGTGTTCCTGTCTACCCAATACCCTCCATAGTTTTACTTGAAATTTTCTCTTAACCTTTCATTTTATAGTTAGAAGATCAGCTGTGAATCTCTTCTGAGCTCCTTCCTGCTCTTAACCAAAGTTACAATATGTTTGTGTGGGTGATACAGTAGGCTAGAATAGAAGTGCAGTTTGTAAAAGATTAGAAGAAAATAGAGCACAGCAATACAAGAAAGCACAAATAGGACTGAGAGAAATCAAGAGAAGATGGCGAGGTACCTGGGACTAGTGGTAAGAGGATGTCATTATAGGAGAGAATATTGACAGAAAGCAGTAGTAAATGTCTCCCCAACAAGACTCATGAAAGGATCGTCTTATATTAAAGGATCATCTTCTATCCTGAAGAAATGTATTGAATCCTATGGCCCAGCACAAGAAAGAGAAGGGAATAAATGTACAGACCTGTCGCTCATTCATCCTCCAATCTCTTGTCCCTTGGTAGGAATTTCTATCCCCCAGGCTATGCTTGTTTCTAGAAGTACATCATCCACAGACCTTTATTCCATCCTTTCTTGTGACCAACTATTTAGAGTTTTTCTTTCTTATTTCGTTGGTACCATCAAGGAGCTATTGGCCATAAGCAGTATTAATCTGAAGTTAAGATATTTGTGATGTTCAATTGCATCTGTCAGGTTGACTGGGCTAAGGGATGGTAAAACCTTTTTTCTGAAGCTGTCTGGAAGAGATTACAGCTGAAGTGGTGCGTTGAGAAAGAAGTCACCCTCTCAAATGTGTGTAGTTCCTTCACAGTCTGTTCCGTAAGAGGTGGAAGAGGAGCGAATGGGATCTCTGCTTAAGCTGGGACACCCATTTCCTCCTGTCTTGACCATGGGCACTGCTGATTTTCTTCCTTCTGACTGGTTCCCAGACACCACTGTCTCCCTGGTCATTGGGTCCTCGAGTTTGGGCTGCACCTGTGTCACCAGCTTTCCTGGGCCTCCAGCTTTCAGACATGAGCAAGGCAATTGTCAGCCTATGTAATCACAGAACCTAATCCCTAAGATTAAATCTTCCTAGTATGTATCTATATGCATGCATCTTATTTCTGCATTTCTGGAGAACTCTAGTCCAGTACCCCTCCTTCAAAATAAAGTGGCGAACCAAATATTCTTCTGAAAATTCTGTGCCCTGGGATGATTTTCTTCCCCACAGCGTTTGAAAGGTCACTTGCCCTTGTGTGTTTGCCTCTTCCTCTGCTGGTATGAGCAGGCAAATTCTGGGAACCAGAATAAACTTACTTTGTGACCCCAGGCCAGCTTTTCAACACTTTTAGGTTGTCCTCCCCTGGGAAGAATGCTGAGACTAACTATATGTCTAAAACTCACAGCCAGATTTCCAGTCTGGTCTTTTCTATCATTGCCAATGCATCCTTACTGGAAGAAGTAAGGCTGTGCAAGGTTATGAACTATTCTGTGAGGAAATGAATCTTCTTTTTTTTTTTTTTTTTTTTTTTGCGGCACCGGGGATCGAACTCACAGACTCGCACCTGCCAGACAGGCGCTTAAGCTGCTGAGCCAAACTCCCGGCCCTGTTTTTTTTTGAGGCAGAGTCGCACTATGTAGCTCAGGCCGGCCTTGCGCTCACGCTCTAGCCCAAGCTGGCCTCGAACTCACAACGCTCCGCCTACCTCAGCCTCCCGAGTGCTGGGATTAAAGGCGTGCACTACCACGCCCGGCTTGGAAATGAATCTTCTTGATTGAAGCTTTCCTCCCTCTCACATCTGTGTTGGGGGTAAATGGTTTCTCCAGGCTTGTGGGCTGCAAACTAGAGTAGAGGGCCTTGATGTGGAGACGGTATGAATGGCCCTGATCTGGATGTGTGGCCGACACTAGGAGGGCAGGGGTTTCCTATTCACAGCAACCTTTGTAGTTTCCTCATGCGACTCTGCCTCCTTCCTCAGCTGTGCACTTTTCCATGTCCCACTCTAGGCCATTGTGTCCCACCTTTGGATGGTTACTGTTCACAGACCTGTGCGGAAGAGAAAGGTGACCACAGCATGGGACATGTGGCCCTCGACACTCGTCCAGGGGCTCCCCAACACCTACCCACACACAGAGCTACAAGGTCCACCTGAGGTGATGCTCCAGAGAGTGGGGACAGGAAAGCTAAGGAGAGCGACGCTGCCAGGCCATCAAGCTGAGGTAAGAGGGGCTGTTAAGGCCCGTCCCTGTGCGTCTTCATCAGGCAGAGCAGGGGACCCTAGGGCTGGTGTCCTGTGCTCCTCACCAGCAAGTCGAGGCAAGGAAGCCTCTCCCCACTCTGGACTCGGTGCCAGCATGGTACTCCAGCACATAACACTCCTGTCTGTGCCTCACGACGTGTGAAACTTCAGGCCCCACAGTGTCCACCCATTTCCATAGCTGGAGAGGGACGGGTGGGCAGGGTCTTTGTAGGGTCAGGTCACCACTGTTCCTCTGTTTCTATAATGACTGAATGATGAAGGCTTAAGTGATAGAAACTGAGGTGAGCTGGGTCCTCAGTGCCACTGTCAGCTCCCTGCATGTCTCATTCCTTCTAGGAGCCACTCTGAGGAAGAGCAGATGTTCGCCCATTTTTGTGCCCCTGCAGGACACAAACGTAAGTCGTGACCTCTGATGAGAAAATAATGTCAGTTTTAGGACGCCCGTAGCACGGAGAGGATTGGGTGCCAAAAGAAAAGTGCTTCTCTTTTCCGTGTGGGATGTTTCCGGACAAACAGCTCCCACCAGGAGTGGCGCGTTTCTCCTCTTCTGGGCGATGAGACAAAGCAGCACTTTGAAGACAGCAGCAGCGTAATGTGAGGACAAACTGAGGCTTCTCCTCCCCCTGGACTAACCTGGAAGGAACTGCGGGGCATGCTGGCCAGCTGGGCATCAGGACCTGGTTGCTGTCCCTGTCTCTGTGCCGCTTTCTCTTGAGAGAGTTGGCTGTGGTCCTTAAGGCTGGATTGGAAACCGCAGGCACATTTTTCGCCCGTCTCCTCGGGTCTGGGCCGAGGGGCCCCTGTGGTAGTGGAAGCCCCACTCACAGGTTCCTGGCTTCCCTCGGTGGCTTTGTAACAGATAGAGCACATCTGTGATGAATCCCCAGCTTGCCCAACAGGACGTGTGTCGGCGTCGTGACTGTTTGGGCTTCAGCCATTCCATAGACAGTTAGCTTGTGACTGACCCATGGTTCTGCGCAGTCGCTGATGGGCAGTTGACTTTTGCCTTTTTATGGGTGAAGTGGGGTAGAAGACACCATGGAAAGTGCTTCATCTTTTCCTTGGCATAGCTTTCTGGAGGAGCTTGTTCCTTCTTTCGCAGGTGTGGACAGGAGCAGCTCCCTGGGGCCTCTGTTTCCCTGACCTGTGCAGGCGGGCTCAGCTCACAGGCGTGGGGTGCCCTTCCTTCTGAAAGGTCTTCTTCCGGCCCTGTGCCTGTGGGCCTCCTGTAGTCCTCTCTTGTTTGTTGGACCAGACACCTTGCCTCGACCTTCCATGAGTTCTTCAGTTTTAGGATCCTTGGCACCCGCTGGGCGTGGCCGCTCCTTTTCCTCACTGGGAAGTTGACATGTTGCTCCTGAGTGCGCCTTAGGAGCTGAACGGGAGACCCATGCAGGGAGCACCTCAGGGTGGTCGTCGTGAAGAATGCCAGTGGCCGGACCCTGAGCCTGGCCCTCTACCTCTGCAGCCGCTTTGAGCTCATCCTCGCTGGCCACCTCTGCTTTCAGTCCGGATCTCCTGGGTCCTGGGAAATAGAACTCTGTAGGGGGGGGACACTGACTACGCCCTACACCACTCGAGTTGCCATTGACTGTTTGGGAGTTTGCAGTTCCACTGTCTCAGCTGGAGTCCGCCTCTGTCCTCAGGGAAGACAGGGCCTGGACTCAGTGTAGGCCTGCACAGCCCACACTCATACCGGTCGGCTGCCTGGCCCTGTATTAAGGATACTGTCGGGTGTGGGGCAGGGCCCATGCTGGTGTCACCTACCCCAGCACCGCCTACCAGCAGGGACCGCCCCTGGAATAGTACCTACCGCCTGCCCCATTTCAGGGGCATCGTGGAAATGTACAAAAGTGGTTTCTCCTTTCCCTCCTTTGGTGCCCTCCAGAATTCTCATGTGTATAGAGTCAGGGAAAAAGAAACACATTCGGAGCGAGCTCCGTAGGCTCCTGGCCTGTCTTCCTGTCTATAGGAAGCACCCTCGTTTTGAGCTGGTCACTTCCCTGCGTGTGGAGATCCAGGCTGACTGCTCATTCCCTGCTTGGCCCACACTTCTCTGAGAGAGCTGCTGATGCCATACATGCATACATAGGTCACGTGGCTGTCAGTCGCATCCATGGTCCCTTAAATCCAGCTTTTCTATCAATTATCAAGTTATTCTTTCTGGAATTCAGTTAAGTGATGACACACAGAATTATTGACTGTACTGTAAGGAAATTAGTCTTCCCTGCTTGAAGGCTTTGCTTCCTCTTGAGCCTCGTGAGAGATGAAAAGGTAACAAAGCAGGAAGAACCTGGAGGGGAGGCCCGGCTGCGTGGTTCAGTCCCTCACTGCTCGTCCCGCTAGGCTGGTGGCGGGCACTGGGAGAATAAGGATTTCCTATCCACAGTGACCTTTGTGGTTGCCCCACGCTGCTCTGCCCT